>LOEQ01003613.1:89766-124649 GCA_001685075.1 Bramus lutescens | reverse complement strand
AGCATGGGGACCATGGGAGAGGATAGAAGAGGAGGGGAGAGGAAAGGAGGGGAGTGAAGAAAAAATATATAGCTCAATAAAAACAATTACAAAAAGACATTTTGGATGCATGTTGTCCTCCATTTTCAAAGGTCACCCTGAGGACACTTTGGGCCAAAGAAGGACTTTCTGAGCTCATAGGTCTAGAAAGAGAGGCTGACACTTCTCTGTTGCTAGTCAAATGCAAAGCCACTTCTGATTCTCTCCCTCTCCTTCTAAAGGTAGTTCTGTAGTGGCTCCTGTCACCTATTCCAGATCCAGCCACACAGTGCTTTGATTAAACTTAAACAGCATCACGTGCCAAGCTCTGGACAGCTGGGCCACTAGAAGTATCTTGCCCATGCCCTAACTCCTCCAGATAGAGCCTGCTGGAGGGGGCTAGAGTGTGCATAACTCTAATACTGAAGGTCCTTAATACTACCTGGTACCAGAGTTGTCTAGGAACTGGGCGTTCCTCAGCTTTTTTCTTTTCAATGCATTAAAAACTGTGGCTGTTAGAAACGTGACATGGCCCTGCCACATTGGAAAACCCTGGAGCAGTTTCCTCAAGACAGAAATATCCTTTCGCCCTGACCTAGTTTGCTCTCTATTGCTGTGATGAGTACCACGACTGTCCTAGTCACTGTTCTATTGCTGTGAAGAGACACCATGACCACAGCAACCCTTATAAAGGAAAGCATTTCATTGGAGCTTGCTTACAGCTTCAGTGGTTTAGTTCATTATCATCGTGGCAGGGAGCATGGTGGCACACAGTTGGGCATGGTGCTGGGGAAGCAGCTGAGAGTTTTACATTCTGATCCTTAAGCAGAAAGAGAGAGAGAGAGAGATACTGGGCCTAGAATGGACTTTTGAAACCTCCAGAGACACACTTCCTCCCACAAGGCCACACCTCCTAATCCTTTTCATCCTATCAAAGCATTCCACTCCCTGGTGACTAAGCATTCGACTCTATCAGCCTGTGGGGACCATTCTTATTCACAACACCACAAAGACCAAAGGTAGGAAAGGGTTTCTTTCTCCTTACTGCTTATAGTCTACCATGAAGGGAGGCCCAGGACGGAATCTAAAGCAGTAACCTGGAGGCATGAAGAAACACTTTCCTACTGACTTGTTCCTCACGGCTTGCTCAGCCTGCCATCCTTACTACACAGAACCATCTGCCCATGGGTGGCAGAATACACACACAGTAAGCTGAGCCCTCCTACATGAAGAAAATTAATCAAGAAAATAACCGCTAACACTTTCCCAGGGGCAAATCTTATGGGAGTAGTTTCCTAAGTGAAGTTACCAGATTATCCTGGCTTGTGTCAAATTGACAATAAATAAATAAATAAATAAATGAAGTAAAAAGAAAAAAAGGAACGAAGGAAAGGAGGAAGGAAAAATCTGACTAGGACACACCCTATGACCCAAACTACTAGTTTGAGTGATAGATCCAAATGAAAGAAAAGTTAGCATCCATGCAAAACTGTTAAGACCATCCAGGGGAATACTACTCAACAAGAAGATAAGAACTCTTATTGCATCTTGGGGAGAGTCTTGCATTCCACTCAGTAGAAGATGCCAGGCTCTAAGGCTTGAGCTTTCCTAGAACACCATGCAGCTTAATTAACATTGTAGAAAATAAAAGAATAAAAAATAGATTAGTAGTTGCCAGTTGCTTAGAAGTAGGTTCGAAAGGTGTAATTGTGGTGGTGACAACTCACCTGTATTTGTCCATAGCCACAGAACTGTATGCTGGAAAGAGAAACTTGCTGTGTGTTGAGTTATACCTGGAGAGAAAATAAAGGAAGAGGGGAGTCCCATTAGGTTGCTTTTCTTCTCTCTGGGGATAGTCTAGTCTAATGTCTTTAATAGTGACAAACAGCTAGTGCATGTGTGTTGTTTTGTTCTGCACATCTCTGCCCTGAGAATCTGAACTCCCACGGGAAAGCTTTAAACACATGAAGGTGTTCTTATGTGACTTATAGGAAGCAAAGGTCTGGCCCCTGTCTAGAAGGGAGGCAGACCTTTCCTTCGCCATTCTTGTTCCACCTCTAGTTGCATTCGAATTGGAGCGGGAGGGGAGAGGGGAGAAAATGGCAAAGCAGGTTGATTTAGGGTTTATCACTAGGCACTGACAATATTTGATCTGCTTGCTTTTTAGCTCAAACTTCCCAAAGAAGGAGTAGCTGAAATGATCTTCAAGTATCTCCCCGTCCCCACCACCACCACCATTAGCCTGCACCTGCAGAGAAGTGACCTCTTGATGAACTTCCTATCCTATTGTACCTCTGAGTCACAGCACCTAAGAGTTTGATCGCCAGGTTGCCTGGTCGCCAGGCCGAGGTCTGGTTTGGGAACCGAGGGTACAGGAAGTAGATTGCACAGAGTGCCAGAGAAGGAGGCTGAAGAAAGGCAGCTGAGGTATTTGTGTTTGGACTGAGTGAGCTGTAACGAAAAGAAGTTTTCTTGGCTCATGGTTCAGAAGTGCAAGGTCCAGGGGTCTGGGTGGGGGGGTCTTGATAACTGAACCCTGGGATGATGCAGATATCAGACAGTGAGAGATGAGGAGCCTGCCTGTGCATGTGGGCCTCTTCTGGTCTCTCTCCCTTTTCTTAGAAAGCCATCAACATCCAATCGTAGGAGCTCTGTCCAACCCTAAATCCCTCCCAGTGGCTCCCTCTGCAAACACTACAGTCAGATGAAATTTCCACCTCTTCGGTCCTTGACAATAGGGATTAGATTCAAAACGTGAAACCCCAGGGAGAAGCACACGAATCATACACCATCCATAGCAAAGTGAGGCAGCATTTCATGTGTTACTACTTAGCAGGACCATTTACTAGGAAGCACATAGAAGGGGAGGTCTTAGCCAGACTGGTCCAAGGGAAGCTTTGAAAAGACTGAAGCCACATACACACACCCAGAGCACAGAGTAAGGTGTACATGGCAGGCTGTAAGGAGCCCTTGTGGGGAGCCAGTGGAGCTGGGTATCATGAGAGATTATTGGGGTACAGATGAAACTGGGATAATACTGCATACATGTCCTCTCCTAGTCCAACCAGAAGAAGGGGATAGGGGATTTGAAACAGGTGAGTGACATGAGCCAGATCACATTTTGAATAATTACTCTAGAGCTGGAGAGATGGCTCAGTGGTTAAGACCGCTCGCTATTCTTCCAGAGGACCTAGGTTAGAGTCCTCGTACCCACAAAGGGGCCCACAACTGTGTGTAACTCCAGTTCCAGCGGATCTGACATCCTCTTCTGGCATCCCATGGCACCAAGCATACAAACAGCACACAGACATACATGCAAGCAAAACACACATACATATAAAAGGGTTTTTTTTAAGTAATACAAGTAAAAATTAACATAATTGCTCTAGACTTTTAAAAATACAAACACTCATTCAGTGAGATGGCTCAGCAGGTAAAGGCGCTTGTCACCGAGTCTGATGCCCTGAGTTCAGACTCCAGGCCCTACACAGTAGGAGAGAACTGACTCCCGCAAGTTGTCTTCTGACCTCCATACATGTGTCTTCACCCCCACCTCCCATGCACACATATATAAGCAAATAAGTGTAAAGTAACAACTACAAAACAAATAATAGTGACTTGCAGGTAAATGGTGAAAGAAACAGATGTTATGCAAAGATTTTTTTTTGACTTGACATTAAATTTGATTTTTTTAAGGAAATAGAAATGGTAGCAAGTTGTTTTATTCAATACCTTTTGAAACAAGACACAGCTATAATATTAAAGTCAAGTGGCATTGGCACATGAATAATGATTAATAGTCGTGCGATGTGGCCAATGCTCTGGGTACCACTCTGGTCTTTTATATGGACAGGTGGGCTACTCCTAAGCCTGAACTCCTAAGCATCTCGTAGTCCTTGTTTACTGCTGAGGAGTTAAGGCACAGAAGGAGGAAACTGCCCCAAGACACAAAGCTTACAAGCAGCTCTCTCAGAGATACAGGCTCCGGGGTTGTGCAAGACATACTCTATCACACCTTCCTCATTCAGAGGCTGTAGCTCAGAAAACCAGGCCCACAGAACAGTGTGCGGATCAGAGGTCCTGGGTGTGTCCAAATCTCAGTCCATCATAATGGCACCAGCAAAACTCTGTGTCTTATTTCAAAAGTATTCAGAAAATGTTTTTTTTAAACATTCCTTTGGCACATATATCAAGATAAAAAGGTGGATTCAATAGTTGAATGCAAAGAAATCATGAATCATAAAGCAATCAAATACAGATAGAAAAACGCTTTCTAGGAAACGAGAAAGCACACGAAGAAGAAACGAGTTTTGATTTGATCCTTTCTATAATCTTTTATTTTTTTATGAAATTTATTTGGAACAGCAGAAAAGTAAATTGCATTCCCCAGACTGCATGCACTATTCATTATAGCTCACTGGTACCAGTTTCTGCCCTGCTCAGTACTGGCTACTATATGCCACGTCTTGCTTCCTTGCCATCCTTCTTTTAAAAACGTTAAGTTGATGAGAAAAATGGTAAGCTTTGTTGTTATATTACCTTTTAAAATAAGATCTGATGTCTGAATATTTCCTTATGTGCCTAGCAGCTAATTTCCTCCTCTGTTGGTGAGCTGCATAGCTACATCGGTCTCCATTAGTCCGCAGGGATCTTAGCCTTATCGATTACATGAGCACTTCAGAGATCAAGAAGACCGTAATTGTTTCATATTTGTAGAAAATGCATTTTGCTTCTCTGTTGTCTGCCTCTCGGTTTCTATTTTATATTTGTGCTGCCATAGTTCATGGAATATTTTCCATTTTTGAGAATGGAATGCATACAAGAAACCTATAGCTTCCCTGTCACTCACCTCATGCTGAACTCTAAGATTCCTTTTGGAATCATAGTGTGTTAACCCCACCAGGGAAGAACAAGAGCACTGTGACAATTTGGGAACCAAATCTGAAACAAGCTTTATTAAATACTGGCCAGGGCAATGGACAGCGGTGTTGGAGGATGCCGTTTGTTTGTTCCCGGCTGCTCAGCCCTGAAATAATCACACAGTAACTATATTATTTAAAACACTGCTTGCCCATTAGCCCTAGCTTCTTATTGGCTAACTCTTACATATTAATTTAACCCATCTCCATTAATCTGTGTATCGCCACGTGGCTGTGGCTTGCTGGATAAAGTTCTGACATCTATCTCTGGCCGGGCTACATGGCTTCTCTCTGATCCAGCCTTCATCCTCCCAGCATTGTTTAGTTTTCCCCACCTAGCTAAGTTCTGCCCTGCTATAGGTCTTAATGGTAATCACAACATACAGAGGGGAATCCCACATCACAGCAGACCAGTCCATTCCCAGGATTCCCAGAGAATGGATGTGAATTACATTAGTCAGGCAGATTATTAAAGGTAAAACCACAAGGCTCCGTACTTCCTGCCTTGTCCAATAGGGGGCAAGCACACATTCTGACACACTTCCTGCCTATGTTTCTCCAGTCTATGATCAAATACATCCTGTGCCTTTGGGACAACCAATCCTGTTTACAAAAGTGAAAACACGTGGATTTTTATCTTACAATGAACAACAGCCTCCAGCATTCCAGGAAGTTATCTGTCCTTGGGCAGGAAGGGATCACAGGTAGTTTTGTAGATCTCTTAAGCACAGTAATTAAAACTTAAAACATGACTTTAGCCCTCACAAGTCCACAGAGGTAAAAGTGTCAGAACAGGGTCCATGGATGAGGCTGTGTGAGGAGATTTCCAAGAACTTCTAAGAAAACTCCAAATAAGTAAGACATAAGTCTTGGGTCCTCTATTCCCCCAGAACATAGGTTTTTCTTGGAATGTGTTTTCGTGCCCCTCCCAGGAGTAACCGACAGGAGTGGCTTCTATTTCAGACTACCTATCATCTTATCCATTATTATTCAGGATGATGTTTCTAATTGTGAGTTGTCCTTCTGACTATGTCTAAACTCAAGTGATCTTGTCATTGTGACTTGAAGTCAAGCAAGCTTTTCTCACATGACCCTACTTAGCCCTCAAAATGCCCTCAGAATATAAGTTGTCTGATGCCCTCAATAAAGTTGAATATTCCATGAGACTTTAGTCTGCTTCCCAGGTTCATACCACCAACTAAAGTGGCAACATAAAAGAAATATTTTTTCTTCCTCTTTGTCTTCTCCTTCCTCCTCCTCTTCTTCCTTCTGTTTCTTCTTTAGCTTGAATCTCAATTAGCCTAGTCTTAAAATCACTCTGTAACCAAGGCTGGTCTTGAACTCTTTATTCTCCTAGGGCTGGGATTACAGACATGGATCATCATAGCTCATTTTTCATACCCCTGCTAATAATGAAACCCTGATTATTTTTGAAACAGCAGTTCCAGAAAAAGAATGCTGATAATAAACATCATAACTTTTCCTTATTCTAGCAGAAATGCCTCTAGAATTTCACTATTAAGTGTGAAGCTGGCTCTTGGTTTGATACAGATATTTCTGACTACCTTGGGAATACCGTGTTCTAAGGTGTTTTCTTTTAAAGAATGCATTATGTTGAGATTCTCTTAGCTATCAAATATGGTAATAAAAATGACAGCAAAATGTCCAACCTTATGTAGAAAACACATTAGCATTCCCACATACTCAACTTGAAACCTAGAAAGCCCTCTTTGTGTTGTGGGCAATATATATTTTTAACAGGCCTTTGATTTTCCTTTGGGCAATAGCTCCTTTTCTCATTCTAAAACTCAAATCCATCTAATTTACACTCAATAGAGTCTATCTGCCTTTAAATAAATTTGGTGAATTATGGTGATGGACACAGCTTTGAAACTACCATGGTGAGAGCACTGAAAATAGCCATCAGGCCCACAGATTTTTCCTGTGTCCTGCTGTCCTTCTCTCCCTTTCCCGGGGACCCACAGCCCCAGCAACCACTGATCTGCTTTTTGTCATTACATCTTGCGTCTTTCTAAAATGAGCCATAAATGGACCCACACTGTGTGGCTTCTTGGTGGTTTGACTTCTTTCTCTTAGTTTTACTTCTAGAAGTGTAGGTATGGCACCTTGAGAGGGCCATGAGAGTTTGAGTTACTGCAGGTATGTGTCTCCCTGGAAGGGCCATGGGCCCTCCAGGATATTCCAAGGATAGTTACCTCTTTGGGGAACTAGTGAGGAGCTATCATGCTGTGTTTAGAGGGGGTTTGGTAAGATCATCTGTGTTTGAGGGCTAACAAAGAGAAGATGAATGTTCTTCTTTTAGCATTCGTCCTTACTCCCTGGGAGGGAAAAAACAGATGCCCTCCAGACCCAGCATGACTCAGTGCCCTGGACATCTGCAAATGGCCATGTGTGTGAAGTAAAAGGCCTGACCTCAGGGGCAGTTGCGTGTTGGCATTCAGGATCACTACCTCACATGTGACCAACACTGAAGACCATGGAGACCCATCTCCTAGAAAATAGCTTGGACCCCCTGTGGGGAAGATACTTGAACTCTGTGCCTCAGTCTATCATTTGCTCAGTGCCTGTGACTGTGTCATAAGGAAACAGATCAGCGTGCTAGTTATGGAATCTGTGTATGTAAAACAATCAGAAGAACGGTGCAAGTCCCAAACAAGCAGTAAATGAGTTTGTTTTCTCTGCATTGGGTGTCACTGCCCTGCGCATTGTTTGCGTTTGTGACTTCGCTCCACACTTCATCTTTTCCTTTTCATATTAGCTCATCTCTCCTAGGCTGACAGATGGCTCAAGAATATCCTCTAGTTCAGCCTTAAGTCTTCTGGACTTGACACATTTATTATCCTATGGCCATTGCTCAAAATGTACGTTGAATGAATATATTTAATAAGCTTTGATTCTAAGCAAGCAAAACAAAAATCGTGGAAAAAATTCTATTTTAGCATATCTTAGAAAGTATCTCTGTGCACAAGTCAGGGGGGCTGTGGGTGCACAGCACGTGTGTGGAGGTTACAGCACAACCTTGGTGTCAGTCCTCGCCTTCCACTATGTCTGGGCAGGGTGTCCTTGTTTACACTGTTGTACTGCATACTGTGAGCCAGGGGGCGAGTTTCTGGGAGATCCCCTGTCTCTGTTTCCCATTCCACACAGGGACGCTGAGGTTACAGACCTGAGCCACTACGCCCAGACTGTATAAAGGTTCCAGGCATTCAAACTTGGGTCAGCAGTCTTTTTTTTTAATATTTATTTATTTATTTATTTATTTATTTATTTATTTATTNCCAGACCCCACTACAGATGGTTGTGAGCCACCATGTGGTTGCTGGGAATTGAACTCAGGACCTTTGGAAGAACAGCTAGTGCTCTTAACCGCTGAGCCATCTCTCCAGCCCCTGGGTCAGCAGTCTTGCACGGTGAGCACGTCTTACTTTTCATAGCCTCCTGCTTTCCATATTTCTAAAGCAATTAGGAAATTGATAAATCAGCTGCAGGAATCTTAAGTGTTTTTTTTTTGTATAGCCGTAAGTCCAATATTGGTTTTTGATATTTTCAACAGTAACAGCTAGGAATCATCTCCTGCTGCTGCTTTATATTGGTAGCTACCATCAAAAAGGCATTGGCCTTGCCTTTTGAGGTAAGCAAGAAGATTTTGTGTTAGATTGCAAATATTGCAATGAATACTACATTTCCCATAATCCCATTTTGCTTCATATGCTGATGTATATCCTCATGGTGTTTTGGTTTTAGTTTTTTACTTTTCAAGAATAAAAGTAGTACATACTTGAGGAAGTTGGGAAAGCAAAATATTTAGTGTAAATCCCCCCCTACCCATGTTCATGGAAGCCTCACGTTTTAGCATGTGAACCCTTGAGCAGTTCTGGGGTAAGATGATGATGTGGGGTGAAGTGGGTTTTGTTTTGTTGTTGTTTTGCCATGTAGTCCAGGCTGTTGTGCAATATTCCTGCCACAGGATCCCAAATCAAGTACTGGGATTCATACATGCATCACCAAGAGAGCCTGCATGACGTTCCTTCTGATGAGTTCTGAATGGATCTACAACCATGAAAGAAAAGGATGTGGGATGAAGACAAATAATGGTGGCCTCTGAGTGCAAACCTTGAGTGACTCCAGCCCCGTGTGTCGTCCAGGTGGCCACAGGTCATCCTGCTACAAGAGAGTCTCTTATAAATATGAAGAATCTCTTGTGGTAGAATGACTTGGTGCGAGTCTGGAAAGCAGGACATCCCTTTCAACAGGCTTACTAATTTACTTTCTGCACCATGTCACCATAAGACAAATCTATAGACCTCACTCTTATACGGCCTTTGGTCATAAGAGGAGAATGTCATAGCAATTTATTACTTCTCAGAATGTCCACAAGGCAGGACTGTCTCACTCTCAGAGCCTATTAGAGCTCTAAATGATTAAGCGCCTCTGTCTGCTTTTTACAGAAATTTCGTTGATTTGAATCTGCCCCTCCTCCTCTTAGTCTCTTCCCCAGTACAAGCCTCCACCAGCTCTACTGCACACCAGCACCTCCTCAGGAGTCTCTTCTGTCTTGACTTTAAAAGGTTCATAACGAGTGGGTTTGCATTCTGGGCACCTAATCCAGACTGTCCCTACCTGGAACATACTCACTCCCACTCATTACTTAATTACCCATTCTTATTGTTTCAATCAAAACTTTAATTCTTCAGGAAATTCTTTCTGATACACAGATTCAATTTGGGTCCCATAACATAAATTTTGAGAACATTCTACAAATTCACCATATGAACTCTGGCTTGCAACATAATATTTAGAAAGCTATTTGTTTCAAGTCCACTAGAGAGTTGGCATATGAAAGATAGAGGTTTGAATGCTTTCTTCCCTCTTCCTGGCTCAGTGTCTTGCACAAAGTAAAGGTTATCTTGACCTATCAAAATAAAATATATATTTTGACCTATCAAAACAAAAAAAAGTAATGGCCAAATAAATGAGTGAATTCATACAACACAAGAATTTATATAGCTTTTTTCCCCATATAATAAAACAGGCACTGGGCTATTTGTTGAGGTCTTAAGTCTATGTGCTTCTTTCCTCCTGTGTAGAGCAAGGACAACAAAACTATTCTTTGAGGGCATTGTGGCTTAGCTTGTAAATGTGCTTGCCACTGAGGCTGACAGCCTCTTCTGATCCCTGGATCTCACATGGCAGAAGAAGAAACCGACTTCTGAAAACTGTCCGCTGACCTCTGACCTCTACATGCATACCATGATGCATGAAACACCAACCCCCACATATATACATGTTTTTTAAAAGATTTTCTTTTCTTTATTTTGTTTTTTGTTGAAATAACCAGGCTAGCTAAGGATAAAACAATTATATTTTATTTATTATAAGGGGAAAACTCATGAAACCAGAAATGAGAAATCCAAGCACAGCAATGTCCCACGGGAAAAGGCACAGAGAGGGCACCTGGGTGGTGCACAGGTTTTTATCTTCCCGTCCCAGAAAGCCACGCCTAAGCTGGGTTCCACCTCTTAAAGAGTTTTGGTTAACAAGGCTCTCCCCATAATCTTCCCCCTTTGTCTAAATAAGAGTAGTCCAAACCCAATACAAAACTTTATACAATAGGAACAGATATCAAGTATAAAATCTCTGTTGTCTGACGTTTCTGTCCTGCCCGGTTCCCACAGTCATTAAGTCCCAAAGAAATCACACAGAGGTCTACATTACTTATAAACTGAATGGCCCATTAGCTCAGGCTTCTTATTAACTAATTCTTATAACTCACATTAGCCCGTAATTCTTGTCTGAGTTAGCCACGTGGCTTGGTACATTTTATGGCAAGGCAGTCACATCTTGCTTCTTCTGAGACTGGGTCACAACTGCAGACTTAAACTTCCCTCTTCCCAGAATACTTGTTGCCCTGCCTCTACTTCCTGCCTGGTTGCCCCGCCTATACTTCCTGCCTGGCAATTGGCCAATCAGCATTTTATTAAAAATAATACAAGTAACAGGATAAAAGACCATTGTCCCACAGCCATTTTATGTGTATGAATGTTTGTCTGCAGGTTTGTATGTGCACAATGTGCATGCTGTGCCTTGGAAGAAAAGGAGAGAACATGGGATAGCCCTACAACTGGAGTTTCGCAGCTTTGAGCTGTCACGCAAGTGCTGAGAACCAAGCCTGAGTCTTCCAGAAGCACAATAAGTACTCTTGGCCACTGAGCCATCTTTATGGCCCACTAAATGTTTTTGTTAAAGTACCTTTTGGGATACTTTATAAACTTGAATGTATCCTATAGGGATTTAATGGAAAAAAAATCACGTGGCATAGTGCCTACCATATTGCAAGCAAAAATAGCACATGCAAGCCTGCACCTTAAAAGCTGCCTCTCTCTGGAATTGTGTACTTCTTATGATCATTGCATCCCTCGCTGCCATCTCAATGCACTCAGCCTGCCTCACATCAATATAAATATTTAATTTAATCTCGGTGTATTTTTAGAACTTATTATTTTGTGACTCTTAGTTGTTCAGGACTGTCTTATCGATTAGGCACCAAAGGCTCTGTGCCTGTATGACTTGTAGAGAGCCATAGAAATGGTTTGATTACTTCTAAATTAGAATGGGAAAAAAGAACGTTTATACCAAAGAGAATGTTTTGATACACAATATTAATATATTTACCTGTCAATGTAGTGTGTGTGTGTATTTACAGTTTTGGAGACAGGTTCCTACGTAGCTCAGGCTAGCCTCAAACTATGTGTTAGCTGAGAATGACCTTGAACTTCTGCTCCTTCCTTCAGTCTTCACCTCCTGAGTGCTGGATTACAAATAGAGCCACCACATTCAGTTAACGCGGTGCTGAAGATTGAACTGGGGGCTTGGTGAGCACTAGTCAATCACTTGACCAATTGAGCTATGTACGCCTGACCCCAATATTTTTTATTCTTTTGCTGTTATGAAAGGCAGCCTCTTGTGGACAAAGTGCAAGGCAGGACAGTGCCCAGCCATTCTTAACCTGCCCTCTGCTTCAGTCCTCTCGCTCTGAGGAGGAGAGATGTCTCCGTATCACATCACACAGCTGTCACCTTGGCAGTGCTTTATGCTCAGGGAGGAGCGATGACTGAGAAGGACATCGTAGCACCGGAGAATCTCCGTCCAGTCCACCCTCCCGCGCTCTCAGCTGTCCCTGGAACTTACGGAGGTCCTGTCTCACTCAGTCTCATTCTCATCCGCCATCTTTCCAGCTGGCTCCCCAGCATGCCCAGTCCCTACATCAATCCCTGGCAAGTCACCCTCAGAGTGCTCCCAAACCATCCGTGCAAGGCTCTCACTCCACGAAGACGCCTAGTCTAGCCTCAGGGTTCAGCCTTATCTGTCCTACTGACCCTTGAGTTTCTCACTCTGCTTTTCTCCTATCCTTTCGACCTTTCTGGTCTTCATTCATGAATCTTATGACTCTTGCATATGATCTGTTCCTCTTTAATTTCCCATTGCTTTTTCACACCAGTTCTGGTACACTTTGTTTCTCCTGCCACCTTTTTTTGTGGTTTTATGGCTCTCTTCTCCTATGCTCAGTTCTTTGTTTTTCCCTTTGAAATAAATACACCCCCTCTGTTCCTCTAGTCTCGTTTCTCCAGCGGTTGGTCCTCTTCCTCTGAGACATGACCTCTTCCCTCCCACTCTTAACCAGGGCTGTGGAAACTCCCTTCTCTGCTTGGACTGGTGCAGACAGAAGGTGCTGTACTTCTAAATCACGAAGGCCAACAAAAGCACGGGATGTTGGTGAAGACCGCCCTTCCCCCTACCTGTGGCTGCCTATTGTGGGAAAGAGAAAACATGGACCTTCTTGTATTCCTACTTGAGCTGGTTGCCTGTTGGTCCAACATACTCCTTGCTCTGCCATTGTTATTCACAAATCACGGGGACCCCAAAAAGACCACCACAGAGACCGAATCCCGTATGTAAAAGCCAAGAGCCTTTATTCAAGTTTCAACTTGGACTCTGCATGTGTCCAATGCATTGGCACAATTCAGAGAGCCTTGAGCTCAGTTGGGGTGTTTTTTTTTTTTAATCATAGCAAAGGTGGGGGTGAGGGATTTCTAAGGTTTGGATCCCCTGAGTGGCTGACATTTGTCTAGGGGTGTCCTGGGAAAGAGGATGGGTGTGTGAAGGTTGGAACTTTAGGAATTTCCTTTGGAATGTAAGGTACTTGGTAAGGTCAGTTTCTGGGTGGTGCCTGGGTGGTCTCAGTTTGTGGTCCTTCCTGGAACCAGGTAACCTGAATTGCAGGCCTCTATTGAGCTTGTCATGGCTGTACCTACACTGTCACATACATATCACTTGTTTGGTGGCATATTTCACTGTCCAGTCTGCACTAAACTTTGACAAATACCAATAGGTAGCAATCCATGAGCAAATACTTGGTTCTTCTCTGGGCAAAACTGTTCAGTACTGAAGATGCCTTGCCAGGCCCTGCACTTTGGTCAGGCATGTTGTGCATTTCCCAGGTGTGGGGAAGAGGCACAATGCTTTTGCCCCCTTGGTTGCGGGGTACTCACCCTTTAGCTATTCCCAGATGAAGCCTCAAGTTCCTGTGATGTACAATCTTGCCTGTGTAGGGCTTGGAGTGTGCTGAGGTCCTCTTGTAAGTGCAAATTCTGATTGGTCTTAATAATAAAAACCTGGAACCCGACATCAGGGTAAATGCTGAAAGATTGGAGAGACAAAGGAGCAAACCACAGCCATCTCTTACCTTGTTAACTCCTTAGCTAAAAAAGGGTCACGCTCCTGTCTCTGCCTTGCCTTATCTCTTCCTCTTTCCTCCTCTCAAGTGCTGGGATTAAAGGTGTGTGCCACCACTGCCCGGCCTTCTGTGGTTAACTACTGGCTGGCTCTGCCCTCTGATCTCCAAGCAAGCTTTATTTGTCACAGCACAAACAAAATATCACCACATCCTCTGACTTGTAACTGGGAACACCAACCAGTCTTTGGCAAAGAGAGCCTGCCACAGGGAGCCACTCAGGACAGATTTCTTGCCATGCTTCCAGATACTTCTGGGTCCTGTATATGTCACCCAAATATCAAAGTCAGGAAAACTAAAAAGCCAAGCACGCTGGGTCTGATGGGACTCCAACCTTATGAAACTTGCCTATCAGCCTACAAGCTGCCATGGAATCCCAGATGGAAACCAGGACGAAAATGTCTTTCCCTCCAGCTCCCCCTTTCTCTCTAACAGCCATAATAATATAGCTCAGAGTTACAAGAGGATCTGTGATTTCTTGGCCCTCTTTGGCATCTACAAGAGCCAAGCGGATGCTCTTGTACCCTGTGGTTCTATTGTTCAGGGAGCAGAGGCTCTAAGCACAAAGGCTAGCTTGGCAAAGCATTAGCCCTCATAAGATGGGATGGTGTCTATTTCAGGTGGGCATCTCTGTCGGAGTGCCTGCTAACCCAGTGGTTGGCTGCTCACAATCTGTATCCTGGGTGCATCTCCTGTATTGTGTCTCTTTTGTTTATTCCCTGTATTCCTCCTAGTCTTTGTTTCCCTTCCCATGGACCAGGAAAAGGAAGGTTTTCCTCCTCTTTCCGTCACATTGCTTGCTCTTCCTATCATGAACCTGGGTTATTTACCAAATAAATGCTGGCCAGGGCTCAGCTGGTTCTTGGAGCTTTTCTCCCACACTTCAAGAGAGAGACAGAAGCTGTGTGCTGATGTTGGCTGTGAAGAAAATAGCTCACGTCTCCCACTGTCCTCTACAGAGCAGTTCTGATACTGCTCGGTGGCTGCCATCCAGCTCACACAACGCAAATGCAAATCCAGAGTAGGTCCTCCAGAGCTTTGCGCTAATGCCAACTTCACCCTCAGCAGATGGTGACATCCCCAAGGATGGCCGCGGCAGGACTGCTTCCTCTTGGCAGCCACCAAGATTTATGGAGAACTGCCCCTCCCCCACCCACCTCAACCGCTCAGCCACACTCACAGCTGTTAACACTTAACTGCTGCCAGGAGGGACCTATCTGTTGATGCCGGGACAAAGACCTCATTCTTAATTCCTCTGGCACCTCAAGGTGACATCGGTCAAGCAAGGCCGCATCAGGACTCCTTAGCTATGCTCCCCTCTGAGGTCCAAGGCTCCCCAGTGGTTTTTTAAAATGAGCCATGCATGCCTGCAGAAACTTGGTGTTTTCAGATCTCTTTATCCTCTTTGGCATCTGCAAGTGCGGAGGGAAACTCTTGTACCCTGTGGCTCTACTGTTCAGGGAGAAGAGGCCCTAAGTACAATGTCTTGGTAAAGCTTTAGCACTCAAAAGATGACATGGAGTCTACTATAGGTAGGCTTCTCCATCAGGGACCATGTTCTAAACATCTCACAGATTACATTTTTTTTCTGTCATTTAGCACCCCCCCCAGTACAGATCTTTTTCTTTTCATTTCAAATACTATTTGGCATTTCTTATGATCTTAGGTTATAATCCCAACCTGCTATTCTAGGGCTCCCATGAATCTCCCAGGGTGCTAAGTGAGGGCTGTGATGTTTTTACAATTTCCTAAAAACTATAATTTTAGGATAAGATTGTGTGTACTAACTCAGCATTTCTTTGCATTCATATGAAATGATATAAATGACTTAAATGGCATTTCAAGGACTCAGGTCTGGTGGTCAGTATTAAATTGAAATATTACATGGAAATATAAGTAATTTATAGCTGCTAAGATAATTATTAAAAGATGAACTGTTTTGCTACCTGGGGTTCACTTGGTGTCCCCATACCGTAGTCAGCACAATAATGTCTCTGGGATCTCCCCGGGGCACATGGCACAAAACTGAAGGCTATTTTGTACTCACTGAACAAACCTTCAGTTAGGAGAAAAGTTGGATGCAGGCAGTGGTCAGAAGTGCGCCTTGGGGATGATTGTTTTGGGGGTTTGTGGTGGATTGAGTGAAAATGGCCCCCATAGACACATAGGGAGTGCTATTCCTGGAGCTGTGGCCTTGTTGAAGAAAGGGTGTCACTGGGAGTGGGTTTTGAGATTTCAGAAACTCAAGCAAGTCCCAGGGTCTCTCTCTTGCTGTTGTGTTCCATCTGGATATAGAACTCTCAGCTACCTCTTCAGTACCATGTTTACCTGCATGCCAACATGCTTCCTGCTATGATAATAATGGACTAAACCTCTGAATTACATACCAGCCCCAATTAAACATTTTCCTTTAGAAGAGTTGTGGTGGTCATGATGTCATACTACAGCTATCATTGTTTTTGAGTGAAATTGGGGCTAGTCATTGTTCATAGCACACCAGATTCCTTGAGCTCAATTGTAGTGGTTAATGCTGATTTTCAATTGGATAGAGTCTAGACTCACCCAGGACACAAACCTCACAGCAGATCTGTGGGTCAGCTTTTGTAGAGGTGGGTGTCTTAGTGACTTTTCTGTCACCATAATAAATGATGACCAAGGCAGTTTATAAAGAAAGCATTTAACTGGGGGTTCACAATTCCAGAGGATTAGAGTCCATGACTTCACTGGCTAGTTTTATGTCAACTTGACACAAGCTAAAGTCATCTGAGAAGAGAAAACTTCAATTAAGAAATGCCTCCACAAGATTGGGTTGTAGGCAAGCCTATAAGGCACTTTCTTAATTAGTAATTGATGGGGAAGGGCCTAGTCAATTGTGGGTGGAGCCATCCCTGGGCTGGTGGTTCTGGGTTTTAAAAGAAAGCTGGTTGAGCAAGCCAGTAAACAGCACTCCTCCATGGCCTCTGTATAAGCTCCTGCATCCACATCCCTGCCCTGCTTAAGTTCCTGTCCTGACTTCCTTTGATGATGAACAGTGATATGGAAGTGTAAGCCAAATAAGCTCCTTCCTTCCAACTTGCTCTTTGGTCTTGGTATTTCAGGACATTAGTAATAACCCTAACGAAGACAAAGACCACCACAGTGGGAAGCATGGCAGCAGGCAGCACGCAGGCATAGCACCAGAGTGGTAGATGTAAGCAGAGCACTCACATCTGATTCACAAGCGTGAGACAGAGAAAGAGCGAGCTAACTAGGAATGGCATGGCAGCTCTCTACCAATCAGGCCACACCTCCTAATCTTTCCCAAGCAATCTCACTAACCATGGACCAATCATTCAAATACATGAGCCCACAGGGACCATTCTTATTCAAAACACCATATTAACTGTAGGTGGCACCATATCATAGGTTGAAGTCTGGGAGAAAAAGAAAAGGGAGAAAACAAGTTGAGCATTAGCGCCCATTGCTGTCCCCTTGCAGGCTGTGGATGCGATGCCACCAACTGCCTCATTCCAGCCACACCAGGCCTTTACTCCCTTAACAGGCACTTCCTGTTCAGTCAAAGTAAACTTTTCTTTCTGTAAGTTGGTTTTGTTGGGATCTCTTCTGGTGGAGCTGGGGTCCTGGTGAGCCTTGCATGGAGGGGAGCAGTGTCCCCAGGCTTATGGAGACAGGGACATCAGTTGCTCCCAGCTGGGCAGAAGAGGGAACCACAAGCAACAGCTACTTGGTGTCACTTCCTTCTCTGTTTGCTCAGTAAGGAGAACTCCAGTCCACCCAGGAACTCCAGAAAACACATTCGAAGTGTTTCCGCAATGCCAGACTCTGCAGCTCCTAAAGGCACGGCACCATAGATGTCCTTAAGACGCTCACTGCCTAGAGGAATGTGAGGTCTTGCCACCCAGCTCCAAAATCACCAGTGGATGCCTGTGTTAGTGGTCAGGATAAGGTATCCTGGGGGCACACAGGGGGAATAGGATGTTATAGGAGGGATGGCGAAAAGCATCCTGGAAGAGGTGACATTGGAAATGGGCCCAGCAGGATAGGGATTTTATGGAAGCACCAGTGGAGATTCTGGCTTTAGGTCGGAGGCATTTAAAAAGCTCGGGGCTATGAGTTCCTGAAGACGTGCTTCGAAGATTATTCTAAGTGTCTGGTTCCTTTCTTCATCTGGACGCAGGTTCTTTCTCTTTCTCCCCCACCCCCACCCCCTTCAGGCCCCAGATGCACCAACTACCTAGAACATTTATTCTTCTTCCCTCCTTATTTTCCCCTCCCTCCCTTCTTTCCTTTCTTCCTCCCTCCCTCATTTTTGAGAGGGGGGGTCTCAGGTAGCTCTCAGTGTGGTCAAAGACGACCTTGAACCCTGATCCTCCTGTCTCCCCTTCCATACTGCCATGGTTATTACCACTCCAGTTTCACGGAACCCAGGGCTTCCTGCATGCTAGGCAAGTCCTCAGCCAAGCAAGCAGGTCCCTGGCCCCTCCTTTATGTAATTTTTTAAAAAGATTTCTTTCTACTCAGGTGGCCTTGTTTCCTAATGCAGTTTCTCAGAAAAGTTTGTTCCACCAACCAGCAAAATCAGAACTACCAAGAGTCCGAGTAGAAATGCCAGTTCCTGGACCCCAATCCAGACTGACTGAACCCAAAATTCAAGCCAGGCAGAGGCAGATTCAGAGACTGAGAGCCCTAGGGGTTGTTTCAAAAGTTCTGAGCTAAGAGGGGCAGCCCACGGGGTTTCTGTTTCAGGCTCCAAGCCCACAGTGGGGCACACAGCTCTGACACTTGCAGCCATCAGGACCGGGAGGTCGCGCTGACCTCTTGAGAGGTTTCCGTAAGATTCTTTCCCCTCCCTCCCGAGGGAGGGAGGTCAGAGGCAGGGATCAAAGAGCACCGTCGGGTTTTTTTGTCTCACAGCAGACACCCCGGAGTCTTGGCTAAGCAGATCAGGTCTGGCTGGGAAACAGAACCAGGGCCGGTAAAATGCCGTGGCTGGCTAGTAAGGGACTTGCTTGGTTGTGCACCTGAGGCAACCTTCTCGGGGGTCCTTAGGCAATCTGATTTCACCAGACCTAGCCACGCCCACCTCCCCGGGGCCCACAACAGTCATCTGACCATTCTGGTCTCAGTCAGGTGACAGGGGCGGAGTACATTTGGCAGAAGACGGAAGACCAGGGTGTGCTACGCCAGCAAGAAAGTCAGGGTCTGTCCTGGTGACACGCGGGTCCCAGAGGTCCTCCATGCTGATGCGCATGCGCCTGGCACTCCAGCTGCTGCTCCTGCCCCTGCTACCGCTCCTGTCACAATGCAGGGACACGAGCCCCCCGCGCTACGACCCCACCTGGGAGTCTCTGGACAGCCGCCCTCTGCCCTCCTGGTTCGACCAGGCCAAGTTCGGCATCTTCATCCACTGGGGCGTGTTCTCCGTGCCCAGCTTCGGTAGTGAATGGTTCTGGTAAGTGCATACCCCTGCCGAACACACACCCTGTGGTCTGTGCCCACCCAGGCAATGTTAGTCAGTAGCCAGCCCTCCTGGCGTGAGTGCTGCCTGCTTGTCACTGTTTTGGCCCTGGATCGGTTTGCACTTCCGGATGTTGAATACATAGTTTCTTGACTGGGTGTTTCGCCTGTATCGACATGGAATATATTTGCTTCGCCTGAGTTCCTAGGCACACTGTAGGTGGGCCTAGCTGTAGGGTGTAGCCCAATGGCAGTGCCTGTGCGCATAGGGTAGTGCTAGTCTCAGAATTTTTAAAAAAATGCTTCAAAGGGACTGGAGAGATTGCTCAGCAGTTAAAGTCACATACTGCTCTTGTAGAGGACCAGAGTTTGATGCTTAGCACCCGTACTGGGAGACTCACGACCGGGTAATTAAAAATAAGATGCAATCTTTTAAAACAAGTGCTTCATGGATCAGGTATGAAATTAAGATCTTTGCATGCTAAAGCAACAAAACCACAAAGCAAATAAAGGGGTAATAATAGAAGTGCATTACGTCACCTTATCTTCAAAGTCACATGATGGTAGATGGGCATAAACTCCTTAACTCTTTTAACCAGTTTCTCTCTTCATTAGAAATTCCCAGAACCGCCGGGCGGTGGTGGCACACGCCTTTAATCCCAGCACTCGGGAGGCAGAGGCGGGCGGATCTCTGTGAGTTCAAGGCCAGCCTGGTCTACAAAAGCTAGTTCCTGGACAGCTAGAGCTGTTGTGTTAGAGAAATCCTGTCTCAAAAAACCAAAAAGAAAAAAGAATAAAGAATAAAGAAAAAAAATTCTCAGAATCTGTAGGTGGCTCCCGACTTTAGTCTCAGTACTTGGGAGGCAGAAGTAGGCAGATCTCTAGTTTGAGGCCAGCCTGGACTACAGAAGTAATTCCAGGACAATCAGGATTACACAGAGAAACCTTGCCTCAAAAAACAAAAACAACAAAGAAGGAAATCCTAGAATCTGTCTGATCCACTAGCGAGCATGGGTCGCTGTGATGGATGCTCGTGAAGTATGTGTATGACTTTGGGCCAGGCACAGGACATGCTGCTGTGGTCTGCGAAGTCCTTTGATGTAGTCTCAGCCACACAAAGCTGCTGTCCCACTTTGGGGAGGCAGTGCTGATTGTGGATTTGCTCAGCCTATGGAACTGCTTTTCCCATCTCCCCAAAATGTTTTCTGTTAATGAATATGGTAGACACATGTTATGTTTTAGGCCTGTTGTCTTGCCTTGAAATCTTAGCTGCTCATCTTCCACAGTGAGCTATGAGTGTGAGGGGAAAGGTTATGTCATATGACTTAAGTGAAGAATTAGGAGAATCAGTGGCTGGACAACCAGAGGACTTCACAAGGGACAAGATGGAGAACAAGGTGAGAGTATTGGTTTTCATAAGCTTCCCTCAATGCAAAGTCACACTGGTCAAGAGATGACAGAGAACCTGACAATAATCTGTGTGTTGGGGGGTGAGGAAGACGCTGCCGCCACGGGGTGAGCCCAGGCAATTTCTTCAAGCATTTATGTGTGCTCTTTCTTTTCCTCTCACAGGTGGTATTGGCAAAAGGAAAAGAGACCCAAATTTGTCGATTTTATGAATGACAATTACCCCCCTGGTTTCAGATATGAAGATTTTGGAGTACAGTTTACAGCCAAGTATTTCAACGCCAACCACTGGGCAGATATTCTCCAGGCCTCTGGTGCCAAATATGTTGTCTTAACTTCCAAACATCACGAAGGTAATCAGAGTACATGGTTCAGGAATGTAGGGCCATTCTTTTGGGCGGAGACCTTAAAGTAAAGAAATCCTATGAAACCAGGCTTCTCTCAGAATAATCACAGGTAGATGCTGAGTGTCGCTTACAGTTTAAGGATCACCTATCCCACTAAAGTTGGAAAGCATTATGAATCCAGACAGCTAGCACCATAGAATGAGCACAGGTTTTTATGTGCCCATTTAACCATTTAAATAAATAACCAGATTTATTTAAAGCTCTTTGAAGAGAATGAGTGCAGCCAGTCAAGTTTACAACTAGAGTCACACTTTCTGTCCTTCTTTTGTTTTTGCTTTGAGATAGGGTTTCTGTGTAACCCTGGCTGTCCTGGAATTCCTGTAGACCGGGCTGGCCTTGAACTCAGAGATCTGCCTGCTTCTGCCTCCCAAGTCCTGGGATTAAAGGCATGCACCACCACCGCTGGGTTCCCTTTCTTTTCTTTAATGCATTCTGTAAAACCATCCTAGGGCTTATGCTGCCTTAGTCTTGACTTCACACACAATTGGCTGTACTTTGGGCCCACATTTAGATACACAAATAATGGGTTTGCTGATAGTGAAAAAAAGATAGAGAGACCTCGAGGAGAAAGAGTTAGGTTTATAATAATGCCCAGAAATACCAAAAGAATAAAAGGTAACACAGGAGTTGTGAATCAATTCTGCTATAACCACTCAGTGTCCTTAAGACCAGAGAAGCATTGGCTAATGTTGTCCCACACTCCTGTTAATGCACAAGGTAGCTTATTTTGCACGATCTTCTTTATCTTGAAAAGCAGCCTTATTATGTTCTGCAGGGGTAGGAAGGAGGCAGATGAGATGATCAAAAAGTTTGCGGTTATTTATCTCCAGTATTTTCCCCTTCGGCCACAGTCTGGTAGCTGCACAATTTCTTCCTCTAGGTGTTTCTCCTGATGGGAATGTGTCATTTTCTCGCTGTCTAGGGGCTTTCCCAAACTTTCTGACACAAAGTGAGTTAATTGAAAAGAAAGCCCAAATTCCGCCGGGCGGTGGTGGTGTGCGCCTTTAATCCCAGGGCTCGGGAGAGGCAGTCAGATCTTTGTGAGTTTGAGGCCTAACAAGAGCTAGTTCCAGAGAGAAACCCTGGAAAACAAAACAAAACAAAACAAAAAAAAAGCCCAAATACCTTTAGACTAGTGGTTCTCAACCTTCCCAATGCTGTGACCCTTTAATACAGTTCCTCATGTTGTGAGTCTAAGACAGTGGTCCTCAACCTCCTAATGCTACGACCCTTTAATACAGTTCCTCATGTTGTGAGTCTAAGACAGTGGTTCTCAACCTTCCTAATGCTGAGACCTTTAATACAGTTCCTCATGTTGTGGCGACCCTGGCCATAAAATTATTTTCATAACTGTAATTTTGCTACTGCCATAAATCATAATGTAAATATCTGTTTATTTTTTAATGGTCTTAGGCAATTCCCATTAAAGGCCTGTTCTACTCCCCAAAGGGGCCATGACTCACAGCTTGAGAGCCACTGCCTTAGACTATGAGAACAGGATGCAGACAGTATGTGTTCGGGTTCAAGGACCCATGCTAACAATTGTTTACGCAGACCTTAAACATTGACTTCAAGCTTCCCACAGACATCCTTAGCGAAAGTGCAAACAGTTCGGGGACTGAATTTACAGTGAGTCATTTCTCAGGCTTGTCGTGACAGAATAGTGAAGTGAAGGGCAAAGGCGTCTTGCAAAGGAAGTCTGTCTGTCCTTCAAGATGCTTTAAGACTTGAGTGAGACAGAAACAAAGTTCTTAAGGCATGAGCTAAAATTTCTGAGGATTTTATACCATTTCTTCAGCATCCCAGTTTAGATATCTCTTCTTATATTTTATATAGAATGGTGATCAATCTAGATGACAATTCCTGTTGAAATGTGAATTATTTCAGACTGTAACACTGTGTGTTATTTTTCATACCCTTTTAGTTGTTAGAATAGTCATTTGGGGGCACTTTAACCCCGTTCATGGCTTTAGAGTAAGCTGAGGGAGGTAAGAAGTCCAGAACTGCTAGAAATAGCATATCTTCTCACTCTCCATTTAAATTAATTATCAAACACCAGAGATTTGCTTCCTGTCCTCACTAGTATTCTGAGATTCACGCTGTAATGACATCCATCCAAGCAACAGAGCTTCCCCATCGATTCAGAAGATACGCACAAATCTCACAGAAGATACATCTTGGGTCTTCATTCCAAATAGTGAAAATGATTGTTCAGTGTGATAATGTGGGCAGTGTCCTCCTCTTAGAGACCATCCACTGTTATTGATTAGATATTGCATTAGATGCTGTGCTAACTAACAGTTGGCAGGAGTGTGTAGCCGAAACCACTGCGGACACCATGATGTCCCCCAAGAACCTCAGATTCTGTAACTGGAGACAGAGTGTAGAGCTTTTACAATGCACCCTGAAAATTGCTTTGAAAATGCCAATCACACATTATTTATGTTCTCATCTGTTTGTTTAGATGAGTACCAGACATGTCTGCAAAGTCTGCCAAGGGACAATTATTTGGAGAAGCCGTGAATTGTGTGTTCCATTTGAATTGTTTCATGGGATGAAATTTATTAAGGTCAAGGTGATAATGCTTCCAGGGGTTTCCTGCTGTCATTTTCCAGGCTTTACCTTGTGGGGTTCAAAGTATTCCTGGAACTGGAATGCCGTTGATGAGGGGCCGAAGAGGGACATCGTCAAGGAACTTGAGGTGGCCGTCAGGAACAACACCGCCTTGCACTTTGGACTGTACTACTCCCTGTTTGAATGGTTCCACCCCCTCTTCCTGGAGGATGAGGCCAGTGTGTTCGAGAAGCAGCAGTTTCCCGTTTCTAAGACGTTGCCTGAGCTCTATGAGTTAGTGAATAAGTACCAGCCCGACGTTCTGTGGGCGGATGGAGATGGGGGTGCACCAGATCACTATTGGAACAGTACTGGCTTCTTAGCCTGGCTGTACAATGAAAGGTCTGTACACTTTTATGCACATGGACTTGGCTCAGACACTCCTAAAGGATATATGAGCATTTACATTTCTGTGGTTTTGTGCACATTTGTGGTGTGGGTGGAAGAAATCATTATAAACAGTGTTTATTAGCTCGGTCAGTTTTAGGAATCAGAAGTAAAGAAGTCAGGAGTCAAAGACAACCAAACTGGCTTTGTAATCAATTTAAAAAAAAATCACCATTGAGGAACGATTGGGACCATCCCCTTCAGTTTGGGAGTCACACTGCCCCGTGAGTGGAGCCCTGCCTGTTCTTTCTACTTGATCCACCACACAAAAGAAATCTGGGGATTATATTTCACATGATGTCAACACTCAATTTTTCAGAGATTTTCCAGTAGTAGGCACAAAGTGTAAGAGAAAGGCTAGGACATATAAGGCTGTTTAGTCTTGGGAGAGAAACCTGGTCTGGAGTATAAATTCAGCTTAGTCTACCATTCACAGCACGAGAATGGGAACCTCGGGTGCTATACAATGTCTATACAGCGCTCTCCTGAGCATCCTCCTCACTGGACTCTGGGTTACATGCCAGTTATCTGCACTGTAACAACAGTGAAGGAATTCATTCCTCAGAGAAGCTGAGGAATTTGCTTCAGGCCTGGAAGCTGGAATGTGAGCGGCAGGCCTCCAGTCATCGCAGACAGTTGGCTTCGAACACAGAGGCTCTGACTTCTCATTTGCTGGGAGTGGATGTGGAGAAGATCTGTTTGGCGTGGCATTTCCTTTTGTTTCAAGAGTATTTTTTTCTTGAAGAGAAACTCTGCTTTTCATTTCAGCCCAGTTCGGAATACGGTAGTCACCAATGATCGCTGGGGAGCTGGTTCCATCTGCCAGCATGGTGGCTACTATACCTGCAGCGACCGTTATAATCCTGGACATCTTTTGCCACATAAATGGGAAAACTGCATGACAATAGATCAGTTCTCCTGGGGCTATAGGCGGGAAGCTGGAATCAGTGATTATCTTACAATTGAAGAATTGGTGAAGGTACAGTAAAATATGTTGTGGGGGCTATGACTCTGGAATGTTCTTAATGATGAGATGGTGACAAGGATTTCTTTTTCTTATGATCGGGATAGTGTAGTGTCACAGACTCAGGGCATTATTCTCTGTATTTGTTTCCATGAAGTGATTTAATATATCTGTGTATATGTGTATATATACACACACATATTTCACACATCAAAAATATATATACATACACACATATGGATTGTCACATGGGAGGTGAGTTATTTTTTCTATTTCAACCTTGTTCTTCATTTATTTTTCTTTTAGCAACTTGTGCAAACAGTTGCATGTGGAGGAAATCTCTTGATGAATATCGGTCCCACACTAGATGGCATCATCCCTGTAATTTTTGAGGAGCGATTAAGGCAGATGGGAATGTGGCTCAAAGTCAATGGGGAGGCTATTTATGAAACACACCCTTGGAGAGCTCAGAATGACACTTCCACTCCAGATGTGTGGTAAGTTTTCCTGACTGACAAGTTCTGTTTAGATAGAGGAAAGCGCTTAATATGTGAGCTATACACACACAGAGAGACAGCGGGATAAAAAGAGACTGAGTGGCTGCTCCCTGTACCACACATGTTCCACCATGACTCAAATACAAAGAGAAGGGATAAGAATTAGAGTGTCATTGAACATAATGTTTATTAAATTATGCTTATAACATACCTAGATGTCCCCTAGTTGTGGGCAATGTGTAGCCAAATTGATGCTTACAAAATTGAAAAGACTGCCTAGTGGTTGATGTATAACAGACTAATGTTTAATCACTAGTAAGTCTCTAGTTTCCAGATATTAAATCCCATGAAATTAGCAAGCAAGCAAGCAAGCAAGGTATAACCAAGGGCAAAGCCAATAGTAAATTAAAATTAGCCAAAGCCCTCTCTCACAAAACAAAAAGCAAACAAAAGAATAGCTTTTCTAAAGAATGTGAGATGATTTCCGGTTGTAGTTTCATTTACTTTTTACTTGCCGGACTTAATGTGACGTTAAGTATCATTTCTGATGCTCATCCACCAGCGTACAGTGCTGACCACCACAGCTAGTGTCTCTGCAGGGGCAGTTGGTGGTACTTATTCTACCATTTGAGACAGGCTTGTTTCTCTCTGTAACCCTGGCTGTCCTCCAGCTCTCTGCTTCTGCCTCTCAAGTGCCGTGATGAAAGGCATGCGCCACCACCAGACTTAGAATAGTTACTACGTTTTTGTTTTATTTTTTTCCAAATAGACACTTCTATTTTTTGACGCTTCTATTTAAATTGCAAAAAATAATAAAAAAATAATAATTCCAAACATGAGTCACCACCAACCCCATGACAACTCACCAGGGAAGGCCCTGCTTCCTCCTCCCCCTTCTTGAAGACCCCTGTGCCTAACCAACAGCCCTGGGCAGCACCCTGCACTGTTGCTGGCTTTTCCAAAGAGGGAGGACATGGCAAGACTCACCACCTTTGAAAATTGCCTGAAACCAACTGAAATAGTCTAGTCCAAAATCCCAACTCTTTTTATGAAAGTTTCTACAGGTGACACATTGGCTTGGGGTGGGAGAGGGGAAGGTGGGACCAGAACAGCCTGTGGGCTTG
The DNA here is from genome assembly GCA_001685075.1 of Bramus lutescens. Classification (NCBI taxonomy): domain Eukaryota; kingdom Metazoa; phylum Chordata; class Mammalia; order Rodentia; family Cricetidae; genus Bramus; species Bramus lutescens. The sequence goes on along the minus strand of LOEQ01003613.1, from coordinate 98,044 downwards.
CTTAGCTTCTTCTGGAACAAAGATAATCTGTTGCTTGTTGGGCTTATACTGTGGCAGGTTAGTGCATTTAGTGTGAGTCAAAAGGGTGGCCCAGCCTGGGATACTGAAGTCCTCTGATGGCAAGGCAGAGCCATGAGAGCCCACACCTCCCCACCCCTGTCACTTTCTGTTGAGTTAGGGGGGTGGGGAGGATGTCCCCACTGCTGGTTCTTGGAAGCCCTTCTGTGCCTCTTTGGGCCTGTACCTCGGAGCTCCTATTTTTTTAAGGTACAGCTGATGATCTTGAAGAGACTGGAATTCCTGTACACGTCAATGTTGTGAGAACACAAAACCACAGCTAGTATGTGGACAATATGTCAGCCCCTCAAAACGTTAGAGATAGGATTACTCCACTACCCTACAATTCAACCTCTGAGTAGATATGCAAAAGAATGATACCAGAAGAACTATATTTCCAGAAACTGACAGGTAAGAGCAGTGGGGTCCACTCATGGATGGTCAAGCTAAGTGTGCAAACTCGCTGCGGTATTTGTATGTTATTCAGCTTTGGAAAGGAAAGAAATGATAAAACGCAGATGAATTTTCAGGAATTTGTGTCAAGTGAAAAGACCAAGTCACAAAGAGGCAAATATTATTAATGAGCTACTTAGAGTAATCAAAAATCATGGAGACAGGAGCTAGGGTAGGAGAGAATGGGGAATTGTTTATGGGGTATAGTGTGGCCTGCCGCTCAGTTAATTCATCATCTGTATCCTAACTCCTGAGCCTTCCTTCTCTCTCTTATACTCCTATGACAGAAGCCTGCCTCTGGCTCCCTCCAGCTGTCCCTTCTGAGGCTGCCCCTTCTGAGGCTGCCCCTGGATCACCGGTCACATATGTACAATGTCAAATTAGCTCACATTTGGCTTTAAGCCCAGCCCTAGTTTTCTCCCTCACATCCCAGATCCTCCAGGCAAGGCCGTAGCACAGTTTGTATTTCCACGCCTCATTTCCAGGCCCCCCTTTCTTAGTTCCTTTCCTACCCACATGCAGACATGTTATTTATTTTATCTTTAAAAGTTCGCCTTCGTCTCCAGCTGCCTTCCCGTTCTCTCCTTTCATTCATAACAAAATAGCTTACAGAACAGTTTTTAATGGTTGTTTCTAGCTGGAGCTCCGTTCTCTTCCTGTTGAGCTTGCTTGGTTCAGCCTTCCATCCCTCTCTTCCTCAGATTGCTTTTGTCAAGACTACAGTGCTTTCTCTCCCTTGAGGGCCCAGTGGCTGGTGCTCCATTTCTGAAATTACTGGTAGGATTTGCCTCAGAGATTCAGACTCATTGGCTGTTCCTTGTTAGTCTCCTGTACCTGACCTTCCCAATCAGTAAATCTTGAGTGTCCTTGGCCTTCCAAATTTCTCTTAGTTCCCCAACTGACATTTGGTGATATTTCCCCACCTTTCTTCTATAGCCACAGCTGTCTTAGGGTTTCTATGGTTGTGAAGAGAATCCATGACCGCAGAAACTCTTCTAAAGGAAAACATTTAACTGGGGCTGGCCTACAGGTTCAGAAATTTATTCCATTATTATCACGGTGGGACACAATGGAGTGCAGGCAAACATGATGTTGGAGATGTAGCTGAGAGTTTTACATACAGGTTAGCAGCAAGAGAGAGAGACATTGGGCCTGGCTTAAACATTTGACACCTCAAAGCCAACCACCAGTGACACACTTCCAAGTAAGACACGTTTCCTCCAAGAAGGCCACACCTCTTGAATATGCCACTCCCTATGATCCTATAGAGGCTATTTTCCTTCAAGCCACGACATTCCATTCTCTGACCCTCATAGGCTTGTAGCCACATGTATCATAATGCAAAGCTACATTCAGTCCAACTTCAAAAGTCCCCATCCATACTCTATCCCAGTCTCAACTCTGTTTAAAAGTCCAATGAGACTCATGGCCATCTCTCTTAACTGTAATCCCCTATAAATTCAAAGTCAAAAAAGCTTTGACTACTTCCAACAAATAATGACATAGGATATACATTACTGTTCAAACTCAAGTGAGGAAATAATGAACCAAAACAAGACCCAAAACGACCAGGGCAAGCTGCAGACTCTGCATCTCCTATCTGATGTCAGAGTGCTCTCCAAGGCAATCTAGGACACACCTTCACCGCTTCACACAGTGGCCTCTCTGGGCCTCCATGCAGGGACTCCCTGCCCACATGTGTGTCCTCAGCTGCTTTCCTTAGATGTGGAGACAGAAAGCGGGTGAAAATGTACTTGAACAAGGGGCCATGTTCCAGCCTTAGCAGAACTTGGCAGCTTTGGTGTGTGGTTCTAGCTTTGGAGTCGAGGATAAAAGAAAGCGGTTATGGAATCTCCCTCTGCGACTGATGAAAGTTGCTGAGGCCAGGCATGTACCAGGGGCGTCACTGCGTGGGGGTCTAAAGAGAGGTCATTGTACGAAGTTGTGAAGGTGAAGTCTAAATTGCCTTGGAGACCTCAAGACGTTGGAGAGGATTTCCTTCACTACTTAAGCTTGGCTGCCCTGGAATTTGCTCTGTAGACCATGCTGGCCTTGAACTCTGAAATCTGCCTTTCTAGAGCTGAGATTAAAGGCTTGTTCCACTATATAGGGCCCTAAATTTTCTTTAATTTTTTATAAATTGGAAGCTTAGCTGGGTGGGGTCTTGTCCTTCATCACATCTAGCATCAGGCTTATCTTGAGTCTTTTTATCTCCTTGAACACAGGATTTAGCTGCATTGTTACTGGGGTCCCTCTTTGCACACAGTACATTTTTGTATTTTTCCTTGCTCAGCTTGCTCCTTTTCAATATAGATCTTCATAAGTGTGGCCATGAATAACCACATGACACAGTCAATGCTAGGCTATTTTGAAATCTCTTCTACCAAAACTGTTAATCCATAACTATTAAGTTTATCCTCAGGCAGATTTTGGGTGAGGCGACAGGGCAGACAGCAGCCGTGCTCTTCACAAAATATCACAAGAAGAGTCTCTAGGCCACATACTAAAATGCTCCTTAGAAACACCTTGAGCTTGGTCCTATAGTTCAAACCACCCTGAACACCACTGTCTCTCATGCTTCTAACTAGTATGACCCATTGAGCCCCACTTCAAGGGTCAATTGCTTTTCTCACCCAGTCTTAAAGTCCACATTCCTCCAAACAAAGGCATGGTCCAGGCTATCGCAGCAACACCCCAGTCCCTGGTACTGACTTTTATCTCAGTTCTTCCGATGAGGCCATACCTACTCCATTTAGGTCACACTTCCTAATAGTGCTCTGTGAGCCGATGGGAGCCATTTTCCTTTGACAGCCACAACAGCCAATTCATCATCAGGTCTCTTGTTTTTACTTCTGAAATGCGTATAGATTCTGGCCACGTCTCCGTCTCTCTGTGGTGGTTCTGATGTGGCTCTCCACTGCCTCACCTGTGGGTTATTTCGGTGCCTTCTTTACTGATCCTCTTTCTGCCCTATCCTTTGGTTTCTATTCTTACTCCTTTGGTTGGGGGTGGGGTTCAAGGGATGTGCCTGTACTTGTGGGTACAATGTACATATATGTACAGCATGCATGATCCCATGTGATTCCAACAGAGGACAACCTTTGGTCTCAGTCCTCAGACTCTTCCTACCCTTTGCTCTTATTGGGCTGGAACTTCACCACAGAGACCTGGCCAGCTGACCCACGAGTTTCCAGGTCTTCATCTTGTCATCGTTGATGTTAGAGATGTACCAATGCGTTCCGATTTTGATGTGGGATCTGGGGGTTGAAACTCAAGTCCTCACACTTGTGAGGCAAGCACTTATCCCAGCTGAACCCTCTCCCAGCCCTTCATTCTGGTCCTTTTTAAAGCAGTCTCCAGAGAGCAATCAAAGAAAACCCATGGATTTATGATTTATTTATTTAGTCAGCATTTCATGGTGTAACCCAGGCTGATGTCATTGCCTGGCTTAGAGTATTTCCATACCCAAATTCTTCCAAGGCTTCCAGTCTCAAGGGAGAAGTAAGGACTTATAGAAGTCTCCTTGGCCTTATGCAATCTGGCCCTTGTTCTGTCTGCTTTCCCTGGCTCCCCCCACCTCCCTGACCCATCCCCCACCCCTGGACTCTTGCTGCTGTATCTGCAAGCAAAGCACACTCTAGCTTTTGTGCTTGTTTCTCAGCCTGGAAGGCTTTTCCCAAATGCTTGCATGGAGCTTCATGTTCTTTGGGTTTCATGGCTGCCTGCTCAGAGGGATTGTCCCTGCCTATTCTGCTCAATGCTGCACCTGAGGCCTACTTTTCAAACACCAGTAGGCCTTGTCTTTCTGCTTATAGTCCTGGCTAGCCTGGAACCCGCAGAGATCTGCCTGAATGCTGGGATTGTACCGATTGATTTTGGGTGTCAACTTGACACAAGCTAGAGTCCTTAGAGAGGAAGGAGCCTCAGCTGAGGAAATGCCTCCATGAGATCCAGCTGTAAGGCATTTTCTCATATGCCTTACATATGAGAGTGATCAATGGCGGACGGCCCAGTCCATGGTGGGTGGTGCCATCCCTGGGCTGGTGGTTCTAGGTTCTATAAAAAAAGCAAGATGAACAAGCCAGTAAGCATCATTTTCCATGGCTTCTGCATCAGCTCCTGCTTCCTTGGTCCTGTCCTGTTTGAGTTCCTGTCCTGACTTTCTTTGGTGATAAATAGCAATGTGGAAGTGTAAGCCAAATAAACCCTTTCCTCCCAGCTTAATTTTTGGTCATGGTGTTTTGACACAACATTAGAAACCCTCACCTAGACAGGAATTAAAGCCATGTACTCCCATGCCTATGTCCTCATGCTTAGTTAGTACTTCATGTTCGTTCACGTGGTCATTCTTGTTTATTTCGCTGGAATGTTGGCACATGGAGTCAGGAACTGTGTTCAGTGCTAGTATCTCTAGCTTTACAACACTGAGGACTGTTTAAAGATTTCTATAAATATTTCGTTGAGGAAATTCGGTGAACACATGACTGTATCTTTGTCTAGAGTGAATTCTTATCGTTTCTACTGTTCTCATTTATGATATGACTCTCAGGTTAAATATGGTCTTCTTGTTAAAGAAGCCATCTGATGTCCCAATATTAAAAAAAAATCCCTTTGTGGTGGTTTGAAAGAAAATGGCCCCACAGGAAGTATACTATTAGAAGGTGTGGCCTTGTGGAGGAAGTGTGTTACTGTGGGAGTGGCCTTTGAGGTCGTCTATGCTCAAGCTAAGCCTAGTACCACAGTTGGTTCTGCTCTCTGTGGATCAAGATGTAGAACTCTCAGCTCCTTCTCCAGCACCATATCTGCTTTCATTCTGCCATGTGCAGCCAAGATGATAAAGAACTAAACCTCTGAACCTGTAGTTCAGTCCGAACTAAATATTTTCCTTTATAAGAGTTGCTGTGGTAATGGTGTCTCTTCAGAGCAATAGAAACCCTAAGTAAGACACCCTTTATTACAATTGTTATGTTTTCTTTTCTTTTATAGTGATTCAAAACTTACACTTTCTTATTTATATGACGACTGCCTTTTCCATTCTAGCCTAAGCCACATGAAAACAAGAATAGTGTTTGGCTCTCTGTAGCATCCCTAATAGAGAGCACAATACATATCCCTGCAACTTTGAGTCAGTGGAAGTCAAGTCATGCAGCTCCAGTTAGCTTCTTTCTATGCTCCATTTTCACCTCCATGTAAGCAGTTTGGATAGGGATAGTAACTCATGAAGCCCCTCCCAAGAACTTCCATTTAGCCAAGTGTGGCAGCGTGCCTGTAATGCCAGCACTGAAGAGGCTGAAGCAAGAGTCAAGGCTAGTCTTAGCTACAGATTAAGACCCTGTATTCTGGGCAATGGTGATGCTTGCCTTTAATCCCAGCACTTGGGAGGCCAAGGTAGGTGGATCTCTAAATTCAAAGCTAGTCTGGTCTACAGAAGGAATTCCAGGACAGCCAGGGCTTCCCAGAGTAACCCTGTCTCAAAATACCAAAAGTAAATAAATAAATAAATAAAAGACCCTGTTACAAAACAGAGTAAAAGTCAACCTCCTTTAATACTGGAGGCCTGGAAAAGGGAGGCATGTTTATACCATTGGGGTAAAGTAGGTCTTTTTTTATTACTAGTGGTGACATTGTCAAATATCTGTAAAAGAATTCCAGACGTAATCCATAAATAATGAGAAACATGGAGTATAACTTATTAACTATGCTGTTTGTTTGCTTGCTTGTTTTTTTTCTAACCAGGTACACAACTAAACCCGAGAAAAAAATAGTCTATGCTGTTTTTCTTAAGTGGCCCATCTCAGGAAAGCTGTTTCTTGGACAACCTGTAGGTAGTCTGGGAGAAACAGAGGTAAGAAAGAATTTATCTTCGCGATTCTTTTAAATTGCTGACTAAAACATGCAGAGGAGAACATAACTTTTATGTGACCCTCTTGTACCTAATTTTATCCTGTTTTACTTTAAAATGAGTTTAGACAGTGTGATAATGGTATCTGTTTAGCCACAATCTTTTGAAAATCTAAGAAAACCAAACTTACAAACCACAATACCTCCCTGCAGAATGATGTAAAATAGGCATTGTTTTTCATAGTTACTCTGTGGTGTTCAAATTCTTGCTATGCATTGAAAATGAATTTTTCATAGAACTTTGAGTGCTACCCCCAGACACTATACTAAGAACACATCTGAATCAAAATAAGAGGTTAGGATTCTGGTATCATAATTTAAGGATGTCCTCAGACCCAATGGAGTGACTGTGATATATCTTGGGGTCTTCATGAAGCTGATAATCTCTTTGGACGGAGTCATGTGACTTTCCTTGTGTCACCTCTAGATTTTCTTTCCAACACTGGAGGTTGACCTTTGGAAAGATAGTTTTTAAATCCAGAGTTAAAGTACATTCCAGACCTGGATATGGCAGCAGCTACCCTTTTTGTCTTTGCCTTGCATGACATTAATTAATACAATTAAAATTTAGCACTTTTATTTTGTATTGTTCCATGTGATAAAGGGTTCAGATAACCCTTGAGTATGTACAGAACTGCTTCTGTGAATTCACTTTGTATGAACAAGACCAAGACTGTATCTTTGGTTGAATTTATATGCTACTAGCCATTGGAGGTCACTGGGAACTCTGACAGTAGGGCCTGGCCCGGAGAAGGAAGTCTTTATTTCAAAGTGTGTGTGAGAACTGGGCAGGCCTGAAACTGGGCAAGTTGCCCCCAATTATTTCCTATCTCTCTTCCTCTCTTCGAGCACTTACCCCACTCTGACACTCGGTTCTCCTTTCCCAATCTCTGTACATGTGCATTTACCTCCTGAGGGTAACATGGGAACAGGAGTAAGGTTTAAAATGGCATGGAATACTAAAGGTAAAAACGGACCCGTGTCTAGTATTTCTTTAGAAGTTCAGTCACCCCTTAGAAAGGTCGCGGTGATATTTTTGGGAACGTTTGCACATTGTCCGTGTTTCCAATTACAGGTCGAACTCCTGGGCCATGGGCAGCCACTGACCTGGGCTTCTTCAAAGCCGAATGGGATCACAGTGGAGCTGCCACACCTAAGTTTTCGACAGATGCCCTGCAAATGGGGATGGACTCTCGCACTAACTAATGTGACTTAACCTGCTGCTGGGAGATGTACGCCACAGGTACCTCTAACCCCAGGAAGGGGCAGGGTTTTTAATAGGAGCACTAAAGAAATCGGGGTGGAAATGGTAAGAAAAAGCAAGTCATTAGGCAATGCGGCCTCCTTTCCCCTCTCTTTCTAAATAGCTCATGTTACTATTTGAACATTTCTGTGCTTTCCTACAAAGTTTCCTCTCACTGAATTCATGTCTCCTGTAATTCCCAGGTGGCGCAGTCTGTTCTAGAGAACTTAGAAACTGGTGATGCCATGGACTGAATTTCTCCCAAGTCCTATTATTATTTTGAAGCCCTAACATCCACACTCCCACTGTGGCTATATTTGGAAACAGAACACTTAATCTTAATCATCTCTCTAAGATTAAACTGAATCAGAAGGCTAGCCCTAATACAATAGGAATCATAAGGCTAGCCCTAATACCATAGGATCTTGGTGCTCTATAGGGAAAGAGACAGCGAAGATGCAAGAACACAGGGGACAGCCAGGTAGAACGATGACAAGAAGGCAAGCCCGTAGTGATAGGGGAGAGCAGGCCTGCTTTTCGTCCCACCCGGCTCCCGCACAGCTAGCTTATACCCGGAAATAACAACATACAAATTGTATTCATTTAAGCACTGCCTGGCCCATT
>LOEQ01003613.1:64039-74261 GCA_001685075.1 Bramus lutescens | reverse complement strand
ACACACACACACACACACACACGTACACACACACACACACACAGATTAATACAATTATAAAGATTTTTTTGGGATAGGGTCTTACTATGAAGGCCTGGCTGGTCTAGAACTAGAACTACTGCAGTTCTAAACCCAAGTATTGCAATTCTTTAAACTTGGGAAGTAACTAGCACTCTGCTAAGTACAGGCTACACTGGAAATTCATTAGTTTGAGTATCTTGACCACAGATATCATATAAGAGTAGTCTTCAGATGAAATTTATTTTAAGGTGAGATTTAAATTGTTTAAAGAGTAAACCTTATTACTATGAGCACTCCAAATGTACACCATTAATATCAAATTATTCTTCTCTCAACAATAAAGAAGGATCCCTGAAGAAATGAATGGCTCAGAGGTTAAGAGCACTGCCTGGTCTTCTGAAGATACTGAATTCAATTCCCAGCAACGACATGGTGGCACAACCATCTGTATTGAGATCTGGTGCCCTCTTCCAGCATACAGGCAGAACACTGCATACATAATAAATAAATCTTAAAAAAAAAAAAAGGATCCCTGAGAACTGGGCAAGAAAAATGCCTTGCTAGGCCTAGGCTAAGAATTCCATTAGAAACCCCACATCTACGTTACATGCCAGTTACTGTTTCTTTAAATTTTAGCAGGTGCATTTACAATTAATCAGCACTGATTTAGCAGTCCACTGGTTTTCAAGTGTGATGTAAAACCAGAGGTTCTTAAAGAGTGAGGAGCCTGATGTGAAACCAAGTATTCTTGTATCAAAGTGACAGACACAATGAAGCTTTCAACAACACGAGTCCATTATGTAGCAATAGTCAGAACTGACAAATTACAATAATTGAGTCAACTAGGTATTCCCAATTCTATAATGATGTAAAATGAATATATGTAAGCAGTTTTGGAAATGATTGTTTGAATATAAGCTAAATATGACTATATGGAAACAATTCACCAAACAAGAATCTACAAGAATGCCTGGCTATTACCACGACCAGAACAATGAATTTATAGAGGCCAATAATGGCTACATTATCAGCTTTTTATTCTACACAATTTTAAAAAATGGATTTTGACTAAATAAAAAGAAAGTTTCACAATATAAATACTGTAGTACCAAAGGTGTGGAGATAAAAAAGCATTATTAAATTCAGAAGAAACTTATGTCAATAAAGGAGTCATTGGTTTAGAAGAGTTTAATTTGTTGAAAACTCAGGGTATAATTTATCATTTAAGATTTCTTTTTATTTGGTACAAAAATTTAACTATATCTAAGTCATCATATTTCAAGAGCATTTGTTCATATTATATTGTCTTATATACCATCTTACCTATTTATGGAGTTACCATGTTGCAGGTCCTGTTCAGTGGGCCGAAAAAATTCTGCTATGTTGTCTAGAAGTCGACTGAACCCTCTGTTTAAACAGGTATTCAAAACTGTACTAAAATCTGGACTAGATAAAATAAGAAGTATATTTCTTTTTAGATTCCCAGTGGACAAAGAAAACAAACTAAATAACTATGTGGTTACCTTTCAGAATCAGTAACATTTCCAGTTACAATCTGGTTTTCATTGCATGAAAAACTGTCTAGATTTAACACTCAGTTTTTCAAACTCAGTATAACAATCAGTTGTATTGTTTAGCCTGACATAATGATACTATTTGCCAGCTGTCACATATTTTTTCATATTAATATGCATTTTGTACAATGTTATCTTAAAAAAATATCAGCTGGCAAGAACACAAACGAATCCATCCACTACAGACATCAATATGGAGGTCCTCAAATACTAAAGCAGACCCATCCTGTGTTCTAGCTCTGAAAGCCACTCCTGAGTTTTTATCCAGTTGAGTCCAAGTCAACACATCTGAGGTACTTTTGCACACTGGTGTTTACTGCAGCATCATTTAAGATGGCTCAGTTATGCAACCAAACCTAGGCGTTCATCAACAGAGGAATGAATACAGAAAATGTAAACCACATTGTAATGTTTAAAGGAAAAAGATGTACCTGTAGGTAATCATGTTTTAGAAAGACATGCACATTATTTGCTTCATTTGTGGGTCCTATATTTTATGTAGACACATAAACTATGTATTTACATAATACACAAAAGAAGAAGCAAGGCTGTCGAAGGGAACAAATGAAACTATTGGTTTGGGAGACGGGTGATAGAGGAGAGGGCAGAAAGGCATGGTGAATATAATCCTAGTACACTACAAGCTTACATGAAAATGTAAGCCACATGTACACTTCCTTCCAGTTTAGACAGGCAATCCCACTTGGATTGGAGGGGAATAGATTAAAATTTTAATTTTCACAATATTATATTGAATAATTGATCAGGAACATTGGAAAATGGCCTTACTTGCACTGAAAGTACAAAGGCATTTCTATGTACTCTACATACCTTTCCAACATGTCTCTTGTCTCATTGAGAAGTTTAATAGTGGTGATATCTCTCGGAGAAAGCCCATAGGCCTGTAAAATAAGAGTTCTAGATATTAGTGTTTCAAACACTACCAAATCATGAATGAAGTAATCACATTAAAAATTCAAGGGTTTGGGAAATCTGGATGTCTCTACTTTATCAACAACCAATACTGCCAAATTAAAAAACAATTATCAAGGTTTATGTAAACATGAAAGTAGTATTTAAAACATAAATTGAGGTATACTTTTTAAGGCTTTATTTATTTATTTATTTTGTTTGTTTTGGATGTTTCTAGTATCCATAGACAAAGAAAAATAATAGATAGTAAGACTAATAGGGCAGACTGGAGAGATGGCTCAGAGGTTAAGAGCACTGACTGTTCTTCTAGAGGTCCTGAGTTCAATTTCCAGCAACCAGGCAATGGCTCACACTCATGAATTGAGATCTGGTGCCCTCTTCTGGCAGGAATGCATGCAGGCAGAATACTGTATACATAATAAATAAATCTTAAAAAAACGACTAATAGGGCTGGGGTACTGGCTTAGTGGGTAAGAGTCCTTGCCCTGCAAGCCTGGGTGTGAATCCCTTAGTGCATCACCCTAGCAGTAAGGAGCAGGCATAAGTGGATCTCAGAACTTGCTGGCCAACTACCCTAGCCAAAATGTCAAGCTCCATGTTTAGTGAGGGCAGTAAGGTGCAGAGTGATAAAGGAAGACACCTGCACTGCCTACACATGCTTGTACATGGATGCCTCACACACCTACACTACACAGATGGAACGCAGGCCAACGCACACCAAACAAAAGCTCTTTCTTTTCTTGCACTATTTAGAAATTCTATTAGGATGTGTGAGGTCTTTCCTTCTACTCAAACTATTGTGTGTCCCTTTTATCTACAGTTTCATGCTTTAATTCAATTCAGTATGACTTGGGTCATCATTCCTCTCTTCATTTATTCCCTTCATTCCTTCACATCATTTTTACTTTGTGCCACTGCTAAATTCTAAAATTTGGAAATTGTTTTATGAGTTTAGACTGCTAAAAGTCTCTTGTTGCATTTCAATGAGATTCTATTTTATAACAATTTGATGATATTTTGATTTTTTCTCATTAAACTCTCTCTTCTGCTTGAGATCAGGTCTCCCTATGTTGCACATCCTGGCCTGGAACTTGGATATCCTGAAACAAGTGATCCTCCTGCCTCAGCCTCCTGATTGTCCCACCATGGCTGGCACTTTCATGAATTCTGTCTCACCTGTCCTCCTTGTTCACTTTAATCCATCTTTGAACTCATAAGATTCCTCCCCCCCTTTTTTTTTTTGGTTTTTCAAAAACAAGGTTTCTCTGTAGCTCTAGAGCCTGTCCTGGAACTAGCTCTTGTAGACCAAGCTGGCCTAGAACTCATAGAGATCTGCCTGCCTCTGCCTCCAAAGTGCTGGGATTAAAGGCGTGTGCCACCACAGCCCCGCCAAGATTCCCTTTCTAGATTACAACTTTTCTCTCATTTTCTTCCTCCCTCCCTCACTTCCTTGCCTAGAGCTTCTCAGCACCCAAAAAGATAACCTTAGAGTACCTTGGGAAAACTCTTCAACAATGAAAACTAATTTGAAAATAAGTTATACAACCTGAATGTATAACCAAAAAACCTTTGGGATTTGTACTTTCTTACTGAGCATCATCTATAATACCTGCCAGAGTTGGTGTTATAACAGGCCTTGTTTGCTTCTTGCTTGAGAGCTCAGAGATTCCTTCAGGATGCTGTCCCACAGTCACTGTTCATTTTTTTTAAATAAATATTTTAAATTGTGTGTGTGTGTGTGTGTGTGTGTCCGTGCTCGTGTGCATGTACGTGCATGTGCCCGAGGAGACCAGAGAAGGGAGACAGATCTGGAGCTGAAGTTCCAAGTGCTTGTGTACTATCTATCCACCACTGTTCGGATCTTTTACAAGATTGGTCAGTTCTCTTCACTGTAAACAAAGCCATCTCTCTAGCCTCTTGTTTTCTTACATTTTTAGATTATAATTTCGATATTTCCCCCTTTTACTCCTTCTAATTCCTCCCATATACCCCTCCTGCCTTGTTCTCATTGAAATTCGTGACCTCTTTTTTCCTTTGTTACATAACTCTGTGTGTGTGTGTATGTGTGTGAGACACACACCTGTCACAATAATTAAAAGAAACAGGCTATGAATTTAAGCAAACTTGAATGTAGCCCTAGTTTCATTAACATTTAATTCTGTAAACTGAAGCAGAGTCTTTCTATCTAGACACACAAAGCTCGTCATGATCTTGTCTCCAGTAGGATCTTCCTCCAGGTTCTGTTAGCTTCTCTACAAACTCGCTAGCCATACTGACTTGTCTCTTCAGTTCCCAGGCGTAATGAACTTGTATTCTCCTTCTGATTCATAGCATACATCACAGTGCTTGAAACCTAACTATAATGTGATAAAAATTTGCTAGGTACTCAATATTATAAGTGCTACGATTAGATAGTAATATAATTAATATAAATTGATTTATAATTTTTCTAATGAATAATGCTTTATTTAAATTGCTGAAATACAAGAGTTAGAAATCTGTATTTCAAGAGAAAGTAACGGATTTATAAAATAAGGAGTAAGAGTCAGAAAATACAGAAATGGCTATGAATTAAGTACCTGAGCTGCTAATGGCGTTTCTTCATCTGGCATCATGTACTGGCACAGTGAGGACCTGGATACATCTTTATCAGTCCAAGAAGGAGACCTATGCTGCTCCACAAGAATCCTGATTTCTTTTAGTTTTTGCTCCAAGTCCAAAAGGGACAAGGAATGTTTAAGAGAAACGCTAGAACAGAGAAAGGAGAGTAAGGAAAGAAAAAGGACACAGCACCCTTCACAGCGCTCCTTTCTTAATAAGCTGGCATCTGAAACCCTGCTGCATTTAGTCAGAACTGCTGAACTGGGAAGGACTGGGAAGCCAGCTGCCACGTGAGGGCCACCAATACAGAGCCACAGTAAGCCTCTGCACAGATCGCACAAGAAAAGGCCTGTCATTATTACAGATCTTATTATTAGTGGAAGGGGGAGGTAGGCAGATTTTTAAATATTTTTTCTTACTCTCATGACTCATTGTAATCCATTTGGAAATCAATCAATAAACAATAAAATCTGAACCATACTCTTCAGAATGAAGAGGCTGACACTGCTAAGGCAGATCTGTAACAAATACACAGGGTTGGTGCCTGTGTCCGATTACAAAGGATGTCACTAACCGGCCAGTCACCCAATTCACTAGGACAGTTCTATCTTCTGTTCCCCTTTACTCTGCATGCAAAGCAACTGCTCTATGTAAGCCCACCCGGCCCCCACTTTTTTCTTGTGTTTAAATTTGAAGGCAGAGGCCATTAAGTTGTCTAGGCCAGCCAGCCCTCAACTCTACCTGCTGGCCAAGCCTGAGCCTGGGATCCCCCTGCTTCGGGCACAACCAGCTCTCCTTCTCAGTTTACTCACCAGAGTCGGGAAGTCAGAAGAGTCAAAGGAGAAACAGCTTACCTTCCTAAAATCCTCTGTACAGCCTGCTTGATGACAGTGACCAGCTCTGTCAGGCCTATTGGAGGGAAAGCAGAGCCGTGTTCCCTTAACACCACCCACAATAGTACAAACACACACACTGCCGACTGCGATCTTACCATCTCCGAGGAGGTGTTGAATACTTGACAAATACTGCTGCTGTACATCCGGGGGAGCAAGAACCGTCTGCATGGAACAGAATTAGAGTTAAACGAGCTAAGTCTTTATAGGAAAAGAGTCTTTAATGTGCCAAAAAGTCTGCTCTCCCAAGACAACAGTCAGTCAGGAAATAGAAAAGGCAAGTCTGGTAAACTTACAGTGCCATTTTTGCCAACTGTTGCATTATCCAGGTAAATATATCCACCAATTATGTTTAACTGGACTCGCAAAAGAACAACCAGCATACACGTGCTATATACAGCTACAATACTTCTTGTGAAACCTTCAGAGAGAAAAGAAATCTTTTGACACTGTTACTAAACACCAACAAAATTATAAAATCATAACCTAACCCTATGACTACTTTTAATAAGCTGACTTTAGCAAATACATTTGTAAATGGACCAAGTACAAAAATAGATTAATTTTAAAAACTTTATAAACCTGTTTATATGTCCTCTCCCTACTCTCCTCCCCAGCCTTTTTTTTTTAGCAGGATCTTACTAAGAAGCCCTGGTTGGCCTTGAACTCAGGGTCCTCTTGTTTCAGCCTCCTAAGTGCTAGCATTTCAGGCTGGTGTCAATATGCTTGCCTAGGTATGATTTCTGTCCAATAAATGCTTATTAGTAAAAGGAACTGGAGGTTAGATGCGGGGAAAGGAAAGCAAAGAAATTTGGGTATGTGACTCTGGTGGTCTAACTTCCTAGTGTTCACAGGCCTTGGACCTATCTCGAGCATGGGCACAGGGTTGGAGTAAGGAAAAGTCAGACCTGACTAAGCTGTGTCTTCAAAACTCAGACGTCTAGAGAGCTGGCTTAGAGTTAAAGCAGGGCTGAGCACAGAAGACTCCTGCTCTCAGAGTCAGGTAAAGGAAAAGAGGCCCAGCAGAGAACTGGAGGAGCACAGAGGACAGGGAAACAGGAAGACTTCGCCCCCAACTGGCACAACACAGTGTTCAGGACAGAGAAGGGAGCACAGGTGTCCACTGTGCCAAGAAGTGTGGTGATCCACAGCCCCAGTGGATTGGACATCAGGGATTACTTCTGATGTCTATGAGGACTGCTTGGGTAGAAATAAGAGCAGAAATTAGGGTGCAGTATCAAAGAATGAGCAGGAGTGAAGAAATGTAGAAAGAAAATGTAGAAATTGCTGCTCCCAGGGCATGTGAGGAAGGGCAACAGCTGAAAGGAAATACAGAAACTCAAGAAGTTGGATTTGTCTTCCAATAGGTAAAGACTTAGGCATCATCATTCAGTAGCTATATTAGCTGACATGAAGAATCAGGAAAGCTTGCTGGTATGAAGTTTTGATACATATATATATATATACACACAAAAATCCTAGGAATGTTCATTGATTCAAATTTTTATCACTAATGAAATTTTGCATATAATAGCAAAGTAAAGTTGGCACTAATTGGCTAGATAATTTTTTTAAATACAACGTTAAAAATATAATACCTAACATAAGCACACTAATATCACCATCACACAATTAGTATAGTCTAGAAACAGACTTTGATCTCTCTGCTTTATGAATATTTGTATTTAAACCTGACTATTCGATGAGGTAGGAAAAGAAGAATCATGTACATGCTATGGCATAAAAAGTTCCTGGTGCCGGGTGGTGGTGACACACACTTTTAATCCTAGCACTGGGGAGGCAGAGGCATGCGGATCTCTGTGAGTTAGAGGCCAGCCTGGTCTACAAGAGCTAGCTCCAGGACAGGATCCAAAGCTACAGAAAAACCCTGTCTCAAAAAACCAGGAAAAAAAGTTCCTGTTATAAATATCTTAAGGATGTGCTATTACAAAAATATGCAGGCTTACTTATTATCTTTAGGTCTTCCCATATTTCTAGCTTGTTTGAAGGCCTAAAGAAAAAAATTAGAAAATAATAATCAATATAAGCAAATATAACTTTGAACTACACAGTTATATTCCCTTTAAAAATTAAAACAACACACAAATACTGAAGAAACAAAGCCCATAAGATAGCTAAAGTGCAATTCTTTTAAGCAATGCTAACAATCATTTTTACCAGTGTACATTCTTCCAATCCTTTTCCTCTTTGAGCACATGCATGGAAATACCAAAACAGTAAAGAAAACCAGGAAGTTTCTTCCCTCTGCTTATGTTACACATAATCAAGTAGATTCTGTGATTATTCAAAGGCAAGTACCACTGTTTTGTTGCTTTGCAGCTTCATTATAAGTACATGAATTGACAGGCATATCTGATGTGCAACAAACTGAAGTTATTTTCTCTCTTGCTGTTGAAATCACCACTGGAGGGCTACTTAGGCTGGCTTTTAAAACTTCTGGCATGAGCCCACTACTCTTTACTTTTTAAAAAGGAAAGATGTCCTGAGTTGATTCTGTTCTAAGCTTGCTGCAGATCTGAAACTATGCATTTCTTTAAGAGTCCTGGTTCGTCATGGTGGGAAATGTTAGGGACTACATGACTCCTGGGTCAGGTATTATTTCTCAACATTTTCAGTGTGCTCAGCTGGTGCTATGGCTTGGCTTACTGTCCTCTCCAATGACTGTAAATGAAAGGCTTGGCAGTCAGGCTACATAACTGGGAATTAAAAAACATTTAAGAGTTGGAGGTTACAGGGAAGTTCTAGGTCATTAAAGACAGGCCTACCAAGGGATATGGAGACCCTGGCACATCTAGTATTATTCTTCTTATGTTTTTGGTCATTAGGTGGCAGCTTGCTGGTCCACAACTGCCATCAGAGACCCAGTGCAGCAGATCTGCCTAAGCTGGACTAGAACTTTAAAAATTACAAACCAAAACAACCCCTTTGCAGGAATTTTATTCTAAGTGAACATTGATGGATAAGCTGTTAGATATGTATATATTTGTTGGCAGAGGTTTCTGTCCCACTGTCCCACAGTCATTCAGCCCCAAAGAAACACATAGAGGTCTACATTAATCATAAACTGACTGGCCTAATAGCTCAGGCTTTCTTATTAACTAACTTTTATATCATACATTAACCCATTATTCTTGTCTGTGTTAGTCACGTGGCTTGGTACCTTTTATCAGCGAGGTATTCTCATTTGGCTTCCTCTGTGTCTGTGTGATGACTGCAGAATGAGCCTTTTCTCTTCCCAGAATTCTCCTGTTCTGGTCGTCCTGCCTATACTTCCTTCCTGGCTACTGGCCAATCAGTGTTTTATTAAAATGCAAGTAATAGATCTTTACAGGGTACAAGACCATTATCCCACAGCACTTCCCCCTCCCCCTTTTTAATCAAAACAAGAACTCTGAATCCAATCTCATTGTTTAGCTTTCTTCCTGACCATTATCAATAACAACTTGCAATCAACATTCCAAACAAAGAAAAACATCCATAATCCATTTTTTTGAGGAATACGGGCATAGTTTTCCAGCCTACTTCCTGCTGATTGGGGGGCACTGATAATCTTACAGGAACCTAAAAAATTTTTGATCATCTCAGCCAGCAGTGTTGAGGCTGTTCTGGATATAGAACTCAGACATCTGGGCCATCTGCTCCTATTGGAGATTTCTCAGGGGGTCTTCCTTGATCAAATCTGAATTTCCTTAGCCCAGAAGGAATCCACAGCCTCTCATTTCCTGTGGCAACAAAAGCAAAACTTCTTCTCCAAAGTAATATACCTTTTGAAGCCAAGGCATTTTCAAAATATATATGTTGGATTAATCCAGCATGCTTTAATAAGCAAATGTCTTTTAGCAGCTTTTGCTCCTTCCTCAGCCATCAAACAATTTAAAGATAACACAATAACATATAGTATCCAGACTCTCTGTATATTTTTCATCTTTACATGGCTTTATTTTAAACTCCATTTCTTTTATTTTTAATATTTGGCTTTTTGAGACTAGGTTTCTCTGTGTGTATATTTGGCTGTCCTGGCACTCACTCTGTAGATCAGGTTGTCCTTGAACTCACCAAGATCTGCCTGCTTCTGCCTCCCAAGTGGGATTAAAGGTGTATACCACCACATCCAGTTTCTTTCTATCTATCTATCTATCTATCTATCTATCTATCTATCTATCTATCTATCTATCTATC
>LOEQ01003613.1:40906-61563 GCA_001685075.1 Bramus lutescens | reverse complement strand
ACACACACACACACACACACACACACACACACACACACTCATAATTATCTTTTTAAGAAATCCTGATTTCAAATCGCATAGGAAAGGGAAAGTACTTTCTACATAGTTTCTGTTCAAAGGGACTCTTCAAGTAGACATCTAGTCCAAGTTAAAAACAACTCGACTTTTCAGTGTTACTAAAATATCTATCTAAAACTTTGGCCAATGTGTGCTAAAGCATGCTGCTGCTTGTGATAAGGGCGTGTAAGAGTCTCTACCATTGGTGGTTCTTTATTGCTACCATGCACCTGTCGAAACAAAGCTATCAGGTGATTTGTTCATCCCTTATCAGTTATGAACAAACTAGTCTAAAAAGAAGACCAACTTGCTTGGCAGGTTTATATGAAATCAGAGATGACTGGACTCTAATATAAAAAAACCCATAAAATTGTAGGTTTTGTTAGTCCCTTTTAAACTTTTTCTTGTGCATTGAGTCAAGTTTTCATATTGTCTTGCAAAGCCAATCTTTTTCTAAACTCCCACATTCTCCTTTAGTGTTTGGTTTTACCATGTAATTTACATTTTTGAATTGTAGTATATTTAACCCATTTCCCCCTTCTGGCTATCAATTCAACCTTAAACTTAGAGGTATTTTATTACGTTTTTATCCATCTGCTTCTTGGTGTTAGAGATTGAGTTGAGGGCCTTAAGAATGCTAAGCATAAGGCTCTACCACTGAGCTGTACACCGAGCCCCTATCTTAATCAGTGAGAATCCTTCTAGGCATTTAAAATGGAGGGCTTTTTGGGAAACAAGCTTGCCAAGGGGCAGGAATACCACCACGTTTATTATAACTGTTATCTACACATCTATTTTTTAAAAAAAAAAAATAAAAGTCCTATTCACTTAACTTGTCTTTGCTTCCTAAATAAGATTAAAGGTTATGGCAATTAAAATCTACTTTTTGTCCTTTACTATGCCCATGCGAGTAGTGACTAGATATTTATTTGAGATTAATTTGTCCATATATACCTTCCTGTATAATTATACAGATTATTTTGTAAGTCACATTTTACACCTATAAAGTAGAGATTAAATTCTACCTCTGAGAATGACAATCATCTGCCACTGGTATTATATTTTAATCAGATATAAAGTTTTAGCATAAGTTCATTCTCTGGATACCAGTTTCAAAGAAAGCTGGGACTGTAGTTCAGTGACAAAGTGTTTGCCTCATATGGGTGAGGCTGTAGGTCCACTCACCAGTACTATAAAAGAAACAAGAAAACAACTTTGTCAAGTTTGTTGTCAACCTGTCCGAGTATTAAGTTTCTGTTTGCAAGGCACAGATGATAACATCTGCCTCACAGACGCATTGTGAAAACTGCACCTAGCGCCAGGGCGGCCACAGCCTCTGTACAGCACTTCTTCCCCACGACTACATGGAAGCTCGGTACAGCCAAGCAGATGTTCACATTAACCTCGTTACTAAAGACTTACTTTGTTTGGGGTGCAACTCAATGGTCAGCATGTCCTTAACATGTACAGGTTGCTGGGTGTGGGCCTCACCTGTGTCGCTCCTCTTCTCTCCTTTCTCCCTCCTCTGTTTCTCCCTCCCTCCTCCTCTCCTTCAGTCATAAAATCTGCTTAGTGAAATCATCACTGCCCATATTTTGCTCATCAAAGGAAGCAGCCATTTGTTTTCCAGAAGTCTCCTCAAACTAATAACTTTTAATGCCTGTGTGTATATCACGTGCCACATACTAGGTCATAAATGTGGGCAATGCCTTCTACTACCATAATAATTTGTCAGCATTACACATTCATGTTTTGTATATCAATGTGTCAGTTACTTATAAATCTATGTGCCTTATCCAAAACAGTCTACAATATTCCTAACACTATGAGAAGCACGATATTGACCAAAATAGCTTTACATTTCTCGTGCAGGACTATATTCTATAAACACTCAATAAGTAAACTGCTGAATAATGTAAAACTGATATAAAATATTTATATAAAAATACATACTATTGTTCATATGATTTATATAATGAGGCAGAGCTAAAATAAAGTTAAATATTGATTAAGTAATATAAGCATTTATTTTTTTAAACTGAGCCTATGAAAGTTTTATAACTGAAAAGTAAGGAAACAATCACTTATTAAAAGTATTTACTTCATTCTGTAAACTTTGACTGATTCCAATAAGGCAAAGAACATAACTTGCTTTTACCTGTTTTTCAACAAGGCTGTTAGACTCTCAGAATTGAGTTGCTGCATCAAGGCCTCTCTCAGAGTTGGCAGCATGGACAGCACTGTAACACAAACAGAAAATAAAGACACTCACAGATGACATTAACACACTCATTGACATATCTGTATGTTTTAAGCTATATGATAATAGTGGCAACTAACAGGAGTTGGGAGGAACCGTCCAGGTTAAAAAATTCCAATTAATTATGTAAAACTAATACAGCAAGCATTTACTTGCATTACCATGACAATACTTTATCATAACCAGAGCATTGTAAACAAGAACACGCAGAAGACAGGAAGGGAAAATTTTTCCTAACTGTTAACAGTGGGGATGTCTGGATGATGGTCTATGGATAGCTCCTTTTCCTTCTTTTCTATACTTCAAAATTCTCAATGTTAAGTTTACTTCTGGCATAATGAAAGTGATCAAAGCCAAGGATTTTATATTCATATCCTTTGTTTCAGATATCTAATTCTAGAAAAATATTATTTGTTAAATACAACAAGACTATATTTATTATAATATATGTAAGGGTACATTTATCTACCCACTGAGTGCTCCTGAGTTTCAGTTTAAGTTTTGCTAATGGCTGTGGTATTATCTATCATTTCCAGGAATAATATGAAGACAAAAGGAGATACAGAACTCTATGGGGGAGAGTATACACTAAAGTCACAGGTCTACAGGGCCTCTACATGTAGCATAAGAAATACACACACAGAAATTAAGAGGAGCTTTTAGCACGAGACTGGAATGATTAAAAAAAAAAATCAAGAGATTACAAATACCACCTTCTAGAAGGTAAAACTTGGATATCCGCCTGCCTCTGCCTCCTGAGTGCTGGGATTAAAGGCGTGCGCCACCACTGCCTGGCACAATTTTTCTTTTTTGAAGAGACAAGAAAATCCATTCTTATATAGGAAATTTCAGGCTCTATACTGCTCAATACTGTACTTTAATCTTGCACACTCTATAGTTTCGGTAAATGTCCTCAACCTGCATGTTTAGATCTTCTTATGTTGTTGAGATCATTAGCTAAAGAAGTGGCTCAGAATCTGAGTATCTTGGCTCTGTGTAGGTGGTACATAAGTCTACTCTAAATGGTTAGCCCCCATATCGGTAGAATTTGCACCTATAGATTCAAACAACTGCAGATCAAAATGTTCAAAAACTGTGACTGTACTAAACATGTACCTACTTTTTCTTATTATTGCCTAAAAGATAACTACCACTTATATTTTATTACATAATCAAAGTACTCTAAAAATGATTCCAAGTATATGGAAGGACGAGTCTAGGATATTGAAAATACTAGGCTACTTAATGTAACAGTTTCACATCCTCTGATTTTGGAACCAATTCTTCCTGATGGCTAAGGGAAAATATGTTACCTTATAAAGAAAAAAGAAGGCCCTAATCCCACATTCAGAATGGCGCTTGTGGGAACTACTTTAAAGATTATGGGATATAACAATCTAGTTTGAAGAGTCTCTTTGATTATTATTTATTATTATATATATTTATGTATAAATATTTTATAAATTTAAATATACACTATTACATATTGAGTATTAAATTTGATAATTCTTTGATAATTCTATTCTCCTCTAGCCACCTGTAAGAAAAATGAATAAGTCTCTGTATCTTCAGTTATCTGCTTTCAACAAAATTTTTTTTTAATTAATTTATCTCATATGTATTTGCATGTGCCTGATTGTATGTCTGTGTATCATGTGTATGCAGGAGCCAGTAGAGGTCAGTTCTTTATCCAAAACACATAACTCATTACTATAGTCCAATTACTACAGTCAAATAATAAGTATTTCTAAAAGTCATAGTGTACTGTTTGTTCACTACAAGTTTATGATCCATTAGAATTCCCAATCTTTATTCAATATTCTGGATCATTGTGTATCTGTAAAATTGATTCATCATACAGAAAAAATTGTTTATCACAGTCCAAATAAAACAAGAATATTTTGTAGTCTGAAACTTTATTAGTGATGTCAGCTATGAACAAAAGCAAGCATTATGTCATGTGTAAATTTAAACTCACAAAAACAATAAAGGAAAAGGACAAAGCACAGAAGCATCCCATTATCTTACAACACTCAAGGCAAAGACCTCTCATGTATGCAAACTAAAGTCCTTAGTGCCTTTGGATATCACCAAAGATTTCTATGATAAAAATGTAATCACATTATTTGTAGCCTCCTTGTAGATAAATACCAGAGGTTAGTTTGTCATGTTTTTCAGGGAATGTTTATTTTACCTCCTAGTGATCATGATACGTTATTTTTAAATGCCTGTAGTCTGCTGAGGGTTGTGACGACCATGGGCATGTGCCAGCTACACCATCTAAGAGCGGCAGAATTAACCTACAGATTCATTACTAGGTTTGCATTGCTCCTAGGCAATGAGTACTCAGGTGGGGACTCCTACCAGGGAACTGGGGCTTGTTGGCTCCTGTTAACTTGCTGAGCTTCCTTAAAGCTGTGGCGAGTAGTCTCAAGCTTTTAATTTTTTAGACTTGGTCTCACTATAGCTGTCCTGGAACATGGCTAAAAAGACCACACTGTCCTTGAACCCATAAAGAACTGTTTGCCTCTGTCCCCTGGGATTTTAATATTGGGATTAAAAGTGTGCACCACCATGCCTAGCTTGGGGCTCTTCTTACCTACAACTCCTCCCTTCCACAACTGTCAGAGGTCTTCCTTAACCACCCTGCTGCCTCTCTATTATTTTTCATAGGCATTTCCCCAAGAAATTGCTCACACATCCCAAATGATTCTGGAAGGCCCAATCTGACTCAGGATCCTGTCAAGCTGAGATATATTTTGAGATCCCAAGAGTGACCTTTTACCATTTTATGAAAAATTGCATAATAATCTCAGACTATTAATATTCTCTAAAAATTCATGGAAATGTCCTTAGCAGTACCAGCTAGTTCAATTGAGATCTGTGAGGTCATAATTTGCTGAGGACCCATGTGCCAAGCACTTTAAGTCCATTAATTTGTGATTTCCTCATTTTTCTTTTTAAAGCAAGGACGTGCTATATGGTGTTGACTGGTCTAGAACTTGCTAGGTAGATGAGGCTGTCCTCAAACTTGAAACAATCCTCCTGCCTCAGGATCCCAATGCGAATTCAATTCAGAGCTTCATGCATGTATGGGGGTACTTTCATCAACTGCAATACATACCTGGTCCCTCACAAACCATTTCTGAAGTAAGTTTATGATTGGGGTTTTATATAGAAAGAGCTGATGTTTAGCTTAGCTCACAGAACACAGATAATACAAATTTAAAATTAGGCCAGCTCAGTCCCTCCTTAGAGCTGTCATCCTGGCTGTGCACATGAGAGCTGTCATTACAGACAAGATTTCTAAGGTTTCACAGAATGGAAGCATATAGTTAGATAGGATCACTTCAAATATAAAACTCACACATGGCTCTGAATTATCTCTTCTTTTTGATCTTAGCTTCTCTATCTATGAAATGAGGCAAGTGAGCTAGCAATAAAGTCCTTTTAAATGTAGAGAAAAGTCCTACATGTAAGCTGAACAAGAAGCACTTAGCTTGCTTGGTAAATTCTTTCTAAATTAGTTATTCTTGACGGAAATGTTAGAGAAAAAAAGCTTTAAACAGTGAAAAGAACAGGCTTGACATATAACTGAGAATCTAGTTTTCAACTGGTAGTTTTCTAACTGGTGTAATGCTCTTGCTCTCTCCAAATATGAGCAGGCTGCTTTTATTGTGCCATTTTCCCAGTAGGTTTCTAGCTCTGGTAGTTACATTATTACCATTAATTAAGTGATTGAGCAGATGCCATTATGTAATACCCACATCCTGCAATGTCCTGCTGCAAATACAACAGACTTATGACTCCTTGCTGTGGCCTTTGAGGCCATGCAGGTCTGGCCTATCTCTGGAACTCTGTTTCCTTGCACCCATCCATTCCTCATCCATTCTAGTGCTTGTGCGCTGTTTCTCCAATGTCACAAGCATGTTCTCATCTCAGGCATCTGCTCTCTCTATTGTACTGTGAGTCTTCTCTACACACAACATCTGGTCAGAGGCATGAGCCCCTGACAACACTTTCCAGACAGGTGTCCACTCCTCAAAGTTTACTTCCCTTACTGGATCCACCACTACCCAAGGTTATTTATTTGCTGCGCTTATCATCTTTTCAGCAGAACATACACCTTAGAGGTCAGGGAATTTTACTGTATTGCCTACTTCCTCAGAGGTAGGCACCACAAATATCTGCTGAATGAATAAATGAGTATTTATATTGTTTTTTAAAATTCACATTGAAATTTTATGTCTCTGTTAATAGAATTAAAAGAATTTAGCATCTTTTCTTTGTCTTTCCCATAACTTGAGGTGTGAAAATATGTGCACTAATACAAACCAACAAGCACTTTTCCACATAAATACATCTATATCTCTGCTTACCTGTCATGTTGCAAGTCCTCTGGTTACTTTCAAAATGATACTGTCGCCGAGCTTGGGCAATGTATTCTGCAGCTTCTCTTTCTTGTAGTTCTCTAATTTTTTTCTGTCCATATTTTCCCAGGATATATACTCCTAAAATCATTAAAAACATACTAGTATATTAATTAGAGTACTAAAAATACCAACTAATTTTTTAGGCATTTTTGATTAAATTATAAGGTTTATATTAGGGACAATATTACAGCTCCTAAAAAATCTTTTATTAAATAATTGAAAAAGGAAAGGAGACTTCATATTTTACCTTCTTATTTATTTTACATGTATAAAATGTATTTTAATATGGCCAGCAACAAGAGAAGTGATTTGCAGACAAGAAGCAGAAAGGCACCGAATTTATGAAGTCTGGCAGCATCTTTAATAGTTAACTGGAGATATTCTAGACGTCCAGCAACAGAGAGTTATTTAAATAAATTATGATCTGTCCCCATAATGGTATCTTATGTAGCTATTAAAAACCACATTGCTAAATAGTTAATGACTGAGGAAATATCTACCTTACATTATTAGGTGATAAAAGAACATCCAGGAAGTTTGTATTATAATGGAAAAGGAATAGATAAGTATGTGGATTTAACTTCTAAAGTAAACTGTAATAATTGTGGTTTCTCACTTTTGTTTGCTTTTCTCTATTTTCCATATTTTCTTCGATGAACAAATAATTTTAAGTCTCTGAGATTTAAAAGAATGAGAGAAAGGTATATAGTTGGGAAGTCATGCATTTATCCACACATTTATTAGAAAAAAAACTGAGAAAAGGAGACTATAACTGATATGATCTAAAAATTACTCAACTACAAGAGAGCAGGAGGACAGCATCATAACACAACAATGTAAACTATGGCAGTATCTTGCAGTCTTTAGCACATGTAAGCATAGATGATACAATATAAATGGGTACATGTTTATCTATATGTAGGATGAGTGGCCATTGGTTTTCTTAACTGGGAATATGATGAACACCTAGTGTTAAAATTTGACCAACTTCACATATGTATACAGTGCATTGAGATCATAGCCACCACTACCCCCATTACCCACTCTTATTTCCCACCCACTCACTTCCCTCTCTCTCCTGGATAGCTACATATTTTCCCCAGCAGTCCCCCATACCAGATGGTCTGGTTTAACTGACCATCTCTGGTTAGCATCAGGTATTTTGCTAAGTAGTACAATGAACAGCAGAACTGGATTTTCATGGAATACATAAGTAGGTGTTCTAGACAAAGGATTAGCTGAAATTTAGAACCATTTCTGTGAACATGAATCTGCACGCCTTTGTCCCCTGGGATGGCTTAACCTGGAACCCAGAAATGTCTTCCAAGTCAAATGAGTTACAGCAACAATAGTGTCGCCTTTGTTTTAGGTACATGATTTTGCCACAGTGCCAAAGAAGAACAGAACTCAGCAAGCTTATAGAGCAGGCTGTGCTACTGTTTCATCTTTGTTTGCTAATAGATGCCTGTGTGTGTGCCAGAACTTGATTTCATTATAATCTGGCATCAAGGGTAAAGGGGACTAACCATTTCTCATTTATCTCTACTATTTGTAGCTCACAGTTTCTAATAAAGGGCAGAATTATGTATGACCTAGGTAGCTGGATTTGTTTCTCACAATCAGGAACTGCAAAACCAACGCATCCTAAATTATTTTTACTAAGATAGATGTTGTGATGCTCTAAGATGCTACATATCCTTAGATGGTTCCATAAAATTGTGTGCTAAATAGAAACAGTGTATGATTATTGCTAGTATGTGTATAAATACAGGCATGCTTGAAGAGCAAAGAGAAATTCATAAAAGCTGCTCAATGGTTCCGTTTTCCGTAACATCATAGCAGGACAGACACAACATCATTAGAGTAAGAGAGACATGGTGGCTCATACCCATAATTCCAGCTGATGCAGGGGTATCACCAGCATCATTATACATTATACACATACTAGCAATAATCATACACTGTTTCTATTTAGCACACAATTTTATGGAACCATCTAAGGATATGTAGCATCTTAGAGCATCACAACATCTATCTTAGTAAAAATAATTTAGGATGCGTTGGTTTTGCAGTTCCTGATTGTGAGAAACAAATCCAGCTACCTAGGTCATACATAATTCTGCCCTTTATTNTTATACACATACTAGCAATAATCATACACTGTTTCTATTTAGCACACAATTTTATGGAACCATCTAAGGATATGTAGCATCTTAGAGCATCACAACATCTATCTTAGTAAAAATAATTTAGGATGCGTTGGTTTTGCAGTTCCTGATTGTGAGAAACAAATCCAGCTACCTAGGTCATACATAATTCTGCCCTTTATTTATTTGAGGGCAGCCTGGGATGTTCTGTGAGAACCTATTCCAATTCTCTCCCCACTAAAATCCCAAGAGAATGAAGAAACTGACTTATATTTAGCAAAGTGACCCTCCAACAGGCAATTCTAGTGCAACTAGTTCTGAATGCATTGCTTGCAGCTTATCTCCATAACACTTACTCAAAGTTACATACACAATGATTATTATCTTTCAAGTTATATTGTAAACTGATTGTTGATGTGACATTCTTTGCATAGATCATAATTTTTCTGGAACAGTGGTAAATTTTGATTATCATGTGTATTTTCTTGGGGAGATGGCCTGTCTCTTTCATCATATTCTTAATAAATCTTTTTAAAAAATAAAACCTTAGGAATTCTGTATTTACTTGGGAAGTGCAGTATACTCTAGCTAAAGCTAAAAAGGGAAATGATTTGCTACAGGTTGAATTCTATCCACTCCCTCTTTGCACCAGATTAGTGTATTGACGGCTAAGCACCTTAGAATGTGAGGTCAGTACAAAGTGAGATCAATGGGCCTTAAACCAACATGACCAGTGTCCTGTTAAGAAAGTGAAATTTAGACAGATATGCACAGAGAGAAGGCAACGGAAGGCTCCTAGAGGCTCTCTGTGGCTTCATGGCAGTCAGACTTCTGTTGTAGAACACTGTGGAAACAAGATGGTCACATGACAGAAGAAACACCCTCTGCTGACACCTTGATAGTGGACTATTAACTGTCAAAACTGTAAGATAAATTTTGGTTTCTTAAGGTACTCATCTTGGAGGTCTTCACTGTGGAATCCCTAGAAAAGTCACACGTGAAATTAGGCTTAAGCCCTAGACCCACTGTTTTCTTTTAGCCAGCAATGATATTCATTCCTATTCAAGGTCTAGCTCACTAGGATCCCATATACAAAATCCACAAACTGACTTTTTCAGATCAGTTTCTCTGGAAAATATTAATGAAAGAAAACATATCATTATTAAGCTATAATACTCAGGACTATATACACTTCACTGGCAGCCTGACTCTTGAGCTAGAAAACAACAGCAAGTGAGGGGATTTGGAGCATGTGACTTATTCTCTCTGGGCATACATCTGTGTAAAATCAAATAGTTTCAGATTTCCTCTGTAACTATAACCTTCTTTATTAGCAATGAAAATATCTATTAAATGCCAAAAAATAAGTGAAAATGTTTTGACATTTCCTTTCATGGCTAGTAAAGCAAAAATATCTTCTAGTCTTTGTATAAATCATCTGTTTTAAAACCACCTCTTAGTCTTGTCTTTCAGGATAAAAATTACTACAGCACAATTATTTTCTATAACAATCTGAAAATAATTAACCAATATCACTTCTAACTTGGCAGAGCCCCAAGTTCCGATGTTTTGATTCTATTTCACTTTTTTTTCCAGTGCTGACTAATAAACTTTTCCATGGTAGGCCAGTGCTGTACCACCTGGTGACATCTCCAATGCCTCCAGTATGAGGCATTCTTGAACTGTACTACATCTAAAGAACTAGAATCTGAGGGCAGATTTCTATATTTTTCCAAATTCCTTCAATGGTTTCATCCATAGTAAAGTCTGAGATGTAACCACACATACAATCCTGCCCACATTAAACACAGTGGCATAGTTAGGAAGGCTTTCCACACTTCATACTGCTTTTGCTTATTTCTATCCCTATTTTCCAGACTAGCCCATGAGTTCCTCAAAGTCAGAAATGCTGTCTTATTCCTTGTACAGTCAGAGCCCAGTATAGTTAGAGTAGGCCTTATTCTTATTCAATTGTTGAATAAATAAATGACAAAAAATAAGAAAAAGGAAACCAAAACCCAAAGAGGTTAAAAATTACAAGGCTTAAGATACAGCTCAGTGTTCTGTGCTTTTTTTTTTTTAATCAGTAAGACAATAAATATGTATCTAGCTCCTTTGGTCTCTAATACTTTCTCTTGTACAATGGTTTTCAAAGTATGGTCTGGTCATCCCTGGAGTCGGTTTAGGCATCTTTAAGGTCCACAATATTTTTGTCATACTAAAATGCTGTCACTGGCATTCTACACTCTTTTCCTGATGGGGAGAATTTAGAAGCTAATTAATGAGTGGTTTCACACATGACTGACTACAAAAGGTATGCAAATTTATTTTGCAGCTAAGCCAAACTAAATAAGGAGTTTTGCAATTGTAAAACAATACCATTCTTATCCATAAGGATGTCTTACGTCAATATTTAACATGTTTATTATTGTTATCACAAATGGGCTAATAAATATGTTAAAACAATCTATATTTGAAGTTAAAACTATTAATAGATACAGAACTTAGGTATCTTGGAAAGGGGCTTAGTTTCTAAGAGTACAAAGGAGATTTCCCATCAAACAGTTTGAGAACCACTGCTCTTGGCCTGTCTCAAATGATCAAACTGCATAGACAGACATGAAGCAATTATCAACCAAAATACAGGGAAATAGAAATTCCAACTTTTGAAGCCACATTACTCAAGCCACATTACTCAAAGTTCTATTTGCCTGTATTTTTCCAGCACTAAATATCTGAACTCCCTTGAACATGTATAACACCTTAGTCAGCTTTCAAGTCTGTCCAAATGTGCCACTCCTCTTGTGAAATCCTTCCTCACTGGATACAATTCCATATTGCTACATATCAATATGTTCTGTATTTAACTCTCTCGTGATCTTTTAATATCACGGTCTTTCACTTATTTCTCAGTTCTTAAAAGATCAAAGAACCCACAAAGGCAGAGTGGTAAAGTATGGAATAATAACGTGCATTGGGTTCTAACGCACCTGGGGCTGAATTCTTACTTCCTTGTAGTAACTCAAACCCTTGGCAAGCTTCTTAATTCTATGTGCTCTCGTTTCTAGATTTTAAAAATGGCATAAATGTAACTAACTATCTTGCTCTAGTTTCCATTGGCTGGAGAGCTTAGCACAGTGTTCAACACACAGTGGGTCTCTAATAAATGTTAATGATTAAAAATCTGTAACTTGTATACTACTTCCAGCAGTACACTCAATTAATAAACATTTCTTAAACTGAAATATAAGATAAGCATTTCCTCATGACACTGAAAAAATATGATCTCTTTACAAATCAAAACTAGATATGCTGAACTTTTAATACTTTCTATTTTGCTAAAAAGTTGCGGTGTTTCTATTATGTCTCTAAGTATTTTCTCCTTCCTTCCTTTTTTTTTTCTTTCTTTCCAAGACAGGGTTTCACTATGAAACTCTGGTTGTTCTAGTACTCAACTATGTAGACCAGGCCTCCAACTCAGGAGATCTGCCTGCCTCTGCCTCCAAGTGCAAGGATAAAAGGTGTGTGCCACCATACCTAGCCTTTTCTTTCCTCTCAATCTGCAATTATAAAGCTTTCCATAGAGCCCCAAAAGAAAATCTATTACCATATTCATATATTCTTTAACTTCTCCTATGAATTTTTCTGATCTGCCATTAAGGAGTTGGCTCTCCCCTCCAAAATTGTGAGTGACTATTTTTTTCCTTCAGCAGAGCAAAATCTTCATTTATATGTCTTCTATGAGACATACATCTTTATCTTTCATGTTAAGCTAACTGCCCCAGAATATTTCGAAACTCCTGTGAAAGGTTAAAAGCCAGAGTACTTGTGCCAAAAAGAATTAAGAAATCTAACAGGAAAGCAACAGAAGATAATAGGAAGGCAAATGTATCTATATAAGAATAGAGCTTCGAAAAGAAACTTCATTGGGGTAGGTTTCCAAAGTCCCGTGGGGGGGGGAGAGAAGGGGGACAGAATGAGGGGCAAAGGGCACAGAGAGAGGAGATAAAAGAACTCCAGAGGTTCTTCTTTGACGGTTGAGCCAATCCCTCTACTAGGATCGGTGGGCCCTGCCTGTTTTAGAAGTCACCTCTGTCCCTCCTTTCTGCTAAAGTCCCCTTCCAAAGCACACTGTCACTCACCTCCAAGAACTGTGCCCAGGAAGATGCATTTCTTTTTGTGACGTTTCAGAAAATTCCACATTGATCTCAGCATCTTCAGACCCTGGGTGTGTGGGTTACCTAGGGGAGAGGGGCTGCCTTACCAGGAAACCGTGTCTTCGTCTACCTGGGCCAGACCTCCGGCTGGAGCGCGGCGGCGGTGCTAGGTACTCTCCTGAAAGCACAAACGCTTCTAGGCGCAGAGGTTCTCGCCTGAGCGGAGGAAGGGGGCGTGGACTAGAGCGGAGCAGCAGCGCTCTGGGTCCTCCCGGCGCCGCCGCTTACTAAGGTCCGGGACGCCTGGGTCCGTCCACAAATAGCTCCCGGGTGTCCTGCCCTTTTCTGTCTTCCCGGAAGCAAGAGCCCGCGCCCGCCGCGTTCCGCTGCTGTCCAGTCTCCTCCGGTTCCTCCGCCCGGACCTCTGACTGAAGGCGCCATGGAGGAGAAGGTGGACTCCTCCACTCCTCCAGACGGCTCGTGCGTGGTGTCGGCACAGGAAACCGAAAAGTGGATGGAGGAGGCGATGCGGATGGTGAGGAAGCCGGCAGGTGGATGATGAGGGTGCAAACTTTCTCCTGGCCACACCCTGACCCGGGTAGTTGCGCGCGCTTTCTCATCACCTTTATCTATCGGCTCTCAAATTATCTATATCAACAGCTTGTTTTATTCTCGGGAAATTTTCTTTAGCTTTGTCTCATAGTAATTGGGGTTGAGGGCAAATACAGAGACCAGTTGGTGTGCCGTAAATATTACATGTAGCCCTAGTTGCTATTTTACCTACCTGCCTACCTTCCTCTCCATGGATGGACACAGACTTTTAAATCCACACAGCCACATTATTTTGTGCTTTGCTTCCGATACCGTTGAACATTTAAAATGGAAGGAAGCTAAAGCTGTTTCTGGTAGAGAGCCTTATGAAAACGTGTACCTGTACAATTCTCACCTATCATTCGCTTACTTTCTACAATACTTTTCTCTGCTCTTGTATATCCTTTCTTCGATCCCTTTAAGGATTGCTGATTATGGAGGGCTCTGGGTTGTATTTACATCTTGTTCGAAGCTTTACCCATATTGGGGTGTGTGTGTGTGTGTGTGTGTGTGTGTGTGTGTGTGTGTGTTTGGTCTTTCTAGTACTAGGTTTTCATTCTGTGAACATTAAGGAATGTACTTAACAGGGATCTAGTTGGTATAGCCATCTACACACCGATTTGCTCTCACCCTTATAAAAGGCCTTAAAACTGAGCTCAGCCATTGATGTTGGAATGTTCTTTTTGTTTCTTCTTTTACAAAAATAAAATATTTCAACTTTTTTTCTTCTAATGTTTATAAAAGTTCACATTCATAATAAAAGTCTAGAACATTTAACAAATTAAGCAAAAATTACCTAAAATCCTGACCTCAGAGATAGCATTGATGACATTTTGTGAGCATGCTTCTTGTATTTCTGTCCTTGTGAAAACAGAATCACACATTTTTTTCATAAATGGAATAATGTATTCTCCTTTTTATTATTATTAACACTTTTTTGTTGTCTTTCTCAGAACCTGGGATGGGAAGAAGAGAGCTTTTGTTCTTCAGTTTTGAAGTTGAGAATTTGTTAGTTTATGGAAGATCAAGTGGTCATTTCAGTGGCTGAGCTTTGGCCTCTCCCAGAGAAGTTGAGCTTCTTAAATTCAAAGTTGTCTACACTATTAGTCGTGTTTTGCTTGAATTCTTTTGCACTTGTGACTGGAGGATGGGACAGGCCGGAAGAGGTGGGAGGGGCACTGGAAAGTCTGAGATAGGATGGAGTGACATGGATGTCTGGCTTTCGTACAAGTTTTGAACTTGTCAGTAGAGGAAACGTATGCGCACTTTCATGGAAATGTATTGGAAAGCGGAGCCTCTAAAGCGACTCGCACAGACTTTGTATTCTCAGCTCCCTTTCTCTGGACTGCCATTACACCCACTCTCAGCATGGCCTACAGGGCCATTCCTTATCAGCAATGCTGTTTGTCTCTTTTAGGTCATTCTATCATTTCTATGGAGATAAATTGACTGAAAGGAAAAAGAGAGGACCCAGAGGAACTAGATACCACGGCGCCCAGTCCTCTGTTGACCTGGTAGCAGAGAAAGGCCTCCCAGACAGCAGTGCTGTGGGCCATGTCAGGTGCACAGTGACCAGGGCTCTTGGTACTCCCTATCTCTTTCCTTCTACCTGGGTACTTCCTAGTTGGTTGTGGAGTTTAAGAAATAGTTTAATGTGTGTGTGTGTTGTGTGTGCGTGTGCATGTGCGTGCACACACATGCGCACAAGTTACACATGTATAAAGATTAGAGGACAACTTTTGAGAGGATAGAGAGTTTTCTCCTTCCTTTGTGGGATCCAGAGATTGAACTCAGGTCATCAGGCATTCACAGCAAGTCCTTTTACCTGCTGAACCATATTCCTGGCCCAGTCCTTGGTTCTGTTCTCTGTGTTTGAAGCTGCTCCTACCATCGTAGCTCTAGTTCTTCATGTTCTGTTTATCCTCTTAGAGTTTTTAGTCTCAAACTCTCCATGTCTCTCCCTCTAATTCTACCCGCTCCTTTTGTCTCTTGACCCACTCTAAGCCCAAAACCAGATGAAGTGTCTGATCAGTGAAGTCACTGGTTAATAAAGAGAGGTTAGAGAGTAAGTTGCGGAGAACCCAGCATCTGATGCTAACAGTTGCTCCAATAATCTGGGAAGTGTGTAATGAGGAAAGTCAAACTTCCTAGACTTTCATTACAAATCTCTCAGACGGCCAAGGTGTATGATTTCCCGGTGCTTCAGTTTCCTCATCTGCACAATGGAGATCCATGTCCCCATCACTTTAGGATTATAAACAAAGAGGGATTTATAGTTATGAAGTGTTTAAATAGTCCCAGATCAAACCACACTTACAAAACAAAAGAACAACTTAATTTTCGACCTCTTGGGATTAGGTGTAGACATTGTGTTGCCTCTTAAGAGAGCTACTGGGAAATGTCCGCTTGGAAGCTGAGAATCTGAACTACAGGAAATTGTTTTTCAAGACAATGCTTTTCTTTTTCTGCCATTCCATCTAAATTACTTCTGTCACCGGTCTGGCCCAGTTGATACTCCTTCCTTTTTGGTCTGTATTTTTCTGTTTTTCTTCTGTAACAGTCAATAGTACGGCCTTCCCTCAATAGACTTGCTAGATTCCTATTTAGTTATAGTTACTATCTTTTCCTTTTGAAATAATTTTATACCACGGGAAACTGCAAAAAAGTAAAAATGTACGTAGAGAGGATCCACTCGTGCAATTTTCTTCAGTGTTACAACTTGTCTAACCGCGGTACACTATTAGAGCCAGGGAAATCTTGTTGGTATACTCCAAAGAGCTTATTAAAGTTTCATCAGCTTACTGTGTATGTTTGCGTGTTTCTGTGCAGTGTGGATCATAGATTTTATGCATATTGGTTTTTAAGAGAAATGTCCAAAATATTTTCCAAGTTTATGCCATTTTTACATGAAAAAATCCCTAAACTTACACATGTTTCTTAGAACAGAAATTGTGGGACAGAGTGACATCCACTCTGATCCTTTTTATGTTATTGGTACTCTGTGGGATCATTTTTTCTTCTTAAAGAAGGGGGAAAAAAGCAATCAAGTAGAATTTAATCAAGAGAAAGTATTGTAACAAAATATTTAGCTATGTTATGTGTTATCTCACCTCTTTGTAAATATGTGTCATGTCTGAGAAGGGGTGGCTTTGGAATTTTAAAAACACTGGTCAAAAGCCATTGATTACTGGTGCTACCAGTGAGAGAAAATGAGGCTCAGGGCTTGTGAAGGGAGACATTCCCAAGTCCTTCTTAACATAGACACCCAGCAGAGAACACAGCACTACACAGCACAAAGACACCAGACCTGAGAAGGGGAAGTACAGGCGTGTTTGTCTTGATCATTATCTGCGCATCTGCTTGCATTTTTTCCCTTTTGCGTAGCCTTTCAAGCACCGCTCATCACTGTTGTGGGATGTTTTACTCTTGATTTTTTTGGGGGGGTTCCCTCCACCGAACTCCCAAATAAATCACACATGGAGACTTATTCTTAGTTATGAAGGCCTGGCCTTAGCTTGCCTTGCTTCTTGCCCGCTTTTATTAAATTATCCCATCTACCTTTTGCCTCTGGGCTTTTATCTTTTTAACTTCTGTACACCTTACTTTCCTTCTTACTCCATGGCTGGCCGAGTGACTGAGTAGCTGACCCCTAGTGTCCTCTTCTCCTTTTTCTCTTCTCTTTTTCCTCATTTCTCCTTTTTATTCTCTCTGCCTTCCAACCCCATCTATCCTTTCTCTTGCCTCACTATTGGCCATTCAGCTCTTTATTAGACCATCAGATGTTTAGACAGGCACAGTAACACAACTTCACAGAGTTAAACAAATGCAGGGTAAACAAAAGTCACACCTGAAAATAATATTCCCCAACACATCACCTCTGAGATTTTCCACTTTGTGTTTCAGGCCAAAGAAGCACTTGAAAATACTGAAGTTCCTGTTGGCTGTCTTATGGTCTATAACAATGAAGTCGTGGGGAAGGGAAGAAATGAAGTGAATCAAACAAAAAATGTGAGTTGAGCAATATCAATGCAAAAACATACTATAGTCATGGCAGGGGCCAGCTGGCAAGACAAGACCAAATGTGTCCTGTGGGTCAATGCCTCTCCCCATACACCTTTATGAGTACATGTATGTGTGTGTATCTGTGTGTGTCTGTATGTGTGCAGGTTGAGGTCAAGATGCCTTCCTCTATCAATTTCCACCTTACTTTTTGAGACAAGGTCTCTCACTGCATCCATTCAGCTAGGGTAGATGGTTAGTAAACCCTAGGAACTCCCTCCTGCACCCGTTTCCTTTCTTCTACACTGGGGTTGTCTGTGAATGTATGTGGCTATGCCTGGGTGTTCGCATGGCTGCTGGGGGTCTGAATTCAGGCCCTTATTCCTTCCCAGCAAGCACTATACCTACAGAGCTACCTCCCAGCCCTAGATCTTTTCTCTCTCCTTTGTAAATGTGCATTTTCCTGATTATAACATTGATATAGCCAATGATTTTTTAAGCAAATATTCATAAAAGTTCAATGAAACTATTTTTTCTATTTCTATATTTATGATCTTAGCCAAAAAGCTAAGAGATGTTTTTCATTGGTTTGTTTGTTTTTTGTTTTGTTTTTGCTTTTTTGAGACACGGTTTCTCTGTAGCTTTGGTGTCTATCCTGATACTAGCTCTTGTAGACCAGGCTGACCTCCAACTCACAAAGATCTGCCTGACTCTGCCTCCTGAGTGCTGGGATTAAAGATGTGTTCCACCTGCACTCAGCTGTTTTGTTTCTTATTTCATTATGTTTCCCTTTAACACTTGAGTGAAACCCAAGAAGGAATTTTGATACATCAGAATGTCAGCGCAGAGGAAAGGAGTCCACATCCATTGTAACAAATTCAACCTGAAAATTAACCATTTCAAAGAAGATCCATTTAACTTGCAATGCATTCCTTTTAGTTTCTTTGATTTATTTTTCTCCTAGAGGGGACAAAAGACCCTCAATGTACAAATTAGAGGGAAGCATAAAAGGATTATATTAGAGAAAAAGGTTTTGGATAGTCATTGGGATAGGGTCTTCAGGATGAGCTGTCTTCAGCTTCATGCCTTTCAGCCTGTTGTTGACGTCTTGTGGTCAAACTGGAAGGTCCATGATCTAAAGCAGTGCTTCTTAAACATGGTGGCACATCGGTGTGTCATTGTGGGCGGGTATGCGAAGTGGAAGTAGGTGAAAGTGCTGTGCTATTTTTTTCAGGTTATAAAGTACCAGGTGGACTGAAGGATAACGTAACTATAATGCCATTCCCATAGACTTTGATCTTCTGTGCTTCTGCAGCATAGACCAGTCTACTGTCAGCACTGGGACTCTGAGGCCTTTAAAGTTCATCCATTACAACCTCGAAGTTTAGCAAAACATGTCAAGTATGAACCCAGATGCACACAGCAGTTATGACAGCATGAAAGCTTTGGAGGCAGATCATACACATGCTGCAGGTAGAGGCTATATTGATACTTACTTCCAAGTTCGGTTTTACATAATTGCCACAGTGTCTACTTCGTATTGCATGGTTTAATATAATGTGTTTCACACGAGAACTCATGACCTAATCCCAGCTGACTGACTTTTTAGACACTTTGGAATTAACCAAGGTTATTCCACTGTCGTGTCTCACAGACTCACCCTTTGAATACAGCATAGGAAGGCCCTGGACTCCAGTGTGAGGAGCCCAGAGTTATGCTTTGGGCTGTGATATCAACCCTGCTCTGTTACTCCCCACCCCCTTTCCCTGTGTGTTTTCAGTGCACGGTAAGACAGCTTAGCTTGTGTTTCTTTTGTGGTAAAAGAGCAATTTGGCCAAGGTGATTTCAGTTCGACTGGTATTTATCAAGAGCTGTGAGGATGCCATCTTTCAGGAATCCTGAATCTGAGCTTTAAAGACTCCATTTGGAAGAATCTTTGGTGTTAAGTTCTCTTGTTGTCTTGGTATACAGCCAGAACCATACCTTCATCTATAAAGTCCTTCTTTTCCTGGGTTTCTGGTTCTGTAATCACCCAGGCTTGCTCCTGTCTGCCACTGGGCCCGTCAGCTCTTTCCTCACTGTGCTCCAGGTCACAGGAAAATGAGCACCTTTCTTTTAGCCTTGCTCAGTGCTGTGCTTGTTGAGGACGGAATTTTTTTTTAAACACATATAGAATTTAGTTAGCCTGTATAAAGTTAGCACTCAGTATCAATTGTTGATAAGTGTTATTGCCACAGATATTATAAATTATTGCATAGGTGGTTTACATTAAACTGCTTTTATTTTAGACTATTTTGTTAGTTTTCTTTTGAAATTAGTTGTGCAAAGTAATACTTTTTTGTGTGTGTTCTTTAGTGGCCTCCTCCCAGCCCTTAGTTCTAGTGCCTCTCCTCCACAGCCAGCTGGTCCCCTTTGGCTTTTCTGTCACTGGTAGTCTGTTGCCCTCTGGATGGTTTTGTTTTTGTTTTTGTTTTGTTTTTGATCTGTTTGTTTTTGTTTTGTGGGGTTTTGTTTGTTTGTTTTGCTTTTGTATTTCAAGACAGGATTTCTCTGTGTAACCCTGGCTGTCCTGGAACTCCCTGTGTAGACCAGGCTGGCCTTGACCTCAGAGATCTGCCTGTGGTGCCTTCCACACACTGGGATTAAAGGCACCACCACAGCTCGGCTGCTTCCTCTTTTTCATTCCTTTTCCTCTACTCCAATTCACTCTCCCTTATTTTCTTTTCATGGTTTTGTGGTCTGT
This sequence comes from Bramus lutescens, assembly GCA_001685075.1. Classification (NCBI taxonomy): domain Eukaryota; kingdom Metazoa; phylum Chordata; class Mammalia; order Rodentia; family Cricetidae; genus Bramus; species Bramus lutescens. The sequence goes on along the minus strand of LOEQ01003613.1, from coordinate 41,176 downwards.
GCCCTTACATGTATACATATATGAAATTTTAAATCTTTGTTCCATCTTTGAAAGAAAACATGCAGTATTTATTCTGAATCTGGGAGACTTTGTGTAAGATAAAACTTTGGGGATTGGGAAAATGTGGTAAGATTACTTGCTATGCAAGCACAAGGTCTCTGAATTTCAATCCCAGATGCCACATAAAAATATAGGTGCATTCATGTTGGTGCCTGTATCCCTAGAGCTGTGGGAGGGCTGGATCGGAAGGTATCAAGGATTGCTGCAGCC
>LOEQ01003612.1:72695-87529 GCA_001685075.1 Bramus lutescens | reverse complement strand
TAGATAGATAGATAGATAGATAGATAGATAGATAGATAGATAGATAGGGCAGAGCTGAAGGAAGTTGAGCAATTTGGGAATTTGGGCAAGGGGCAAAGCACAAGCTCTACTCATTTCTGTCCAGTCCATGCTAGAAATAAAACACAGAGCAGGGCAGGCCTTTTCCTCCAGGACAGTCCTGCTGTCACTTTGGGTCTGATTGAGTGCTCCGGACCTCACTTAGCATCCTTCTTTGACATGGCTTTCTAACTGCCTTCCATACACCAGCGTTTAGATATGCAGTCATTGACTGTCCACTTCACCACAATGAGACTTCTAAACCAATGGGAGGAGTGAACTTCCCCTTCTGCTGTCCTCATGTTTGGGTACAGGGATAAGCAGAATGGGGATACGGGCCTGCAGTTCCGAGCAATTCAACAACCACACTCTTATATTCTAGTGGGAGCCATTAGAGGTGGTGACCTAGAAGTCTCTTGAAGCCCAAGATGGACAGTAATGGATCTCTCAGGGAAGGTGCTTCCCTGATTATTGCCAGGTGTTTGGGAGGGAGGGGTAAGTCTGAAAACCAAAGAGATTGTCGGAAGAGACAGTTTGAGGGCTCTCCTGCTTTGAAAATAATTTCCATGATGTCCCAGCCTAGGGTTTGTGTGCCAAAAGCTTGGTCCCCAAGGTGGTAGTGTGGAGATGGTGGTGGGAGTGATGTTTTGTGACTAGCTATGACACCGGGGACATTGCCTGCCACCAAGTTTAATGTAGTTCTTGTAGGACCCTAATTAGTTCCTGAAAGTTGTCATTTAAAAATGCAAACCTGGTGTCGGAATCCTGCTTCCTGCCCTGTCAGGGCTGTTTTCTCTGGGAGATGCTTTAGTATTGAATAAGTCAGCTTCTACCTTGACTTTAGATAGCCTTGAGCTGAGCACTCACCTCCACTTCTCTCAGATAACGCACCCCAAGTGCATTCGTGAACAAGCACATGTGTGTGTGTGTGCGTGTGTGTGTGGTGTGCATGTGTGTGTATGTGGGTATGTGTATGTATGTGTTTATCAAGTGCATTCATTCGCATGTGTTCATATGTGTGGGTGTGCATGCGTGTGTATGTTGGTGTATGCATGCATGTATATGGGTATGTTGGTATATGTATGTACACATGCTTGTGTGTCTCTGTGCATGCATGTGCGTGTGTGTGAACTCAGGGGCATTCATGCTCTGCCTGGTCTTCAACAAGACTTCCTTCTTCCCTCTTGGCAGCTTTTCTCTCTTTACACAATTATCTCCTTCCTCATGACTATTTCCTTTATCAGGTCTTTCTCTTTTTTCTTTTTTTTTTCTTTTTTTTCCTGTCTCTGTTATTTGGTTGTTTCATTTCCATAGAAACTCAGCTCTGGAACATATCATCAGGATGATCTAGTTCAGCCTCATCTCACAGGTGAGCAGACTAAGGCCCAGAGAGCACAAGCTGCATTTTATTCCAATGAGACACAGAACAGGATGAGGGGGATGTTCACAGAATGACCTGACTCGGGGCACTGGCTGGGTTTCTAGGACTTGACGTCAATGGAGCTTCTTGGGGTGGCAAGCTCTTCTTGCACCCCAGAGCACCCCAGAAGCCCCATAATGTGGGTAATTGGGAAAGGCTCTGTGGTCCCCCAGGAACAGGATGTCTTTGCCTCTGACATTTTCAGAGTTTTGGTTCAGAGTTTTGAGTCTGATCAAGCACAGCATGTTTCTTGCTCTACTTCCTGGCAGTTTGTGTCATTCAGAGAAGTCTCTCTTCTAACCTAGCCTGATTCCCTATCTTGTTGCACAGTCTTTCTTTGGCAAGCAATCTCCTGCTTACCCAGCAGCAGGGTGCCTTACTCTGCCTCTCCTGGATGTCACTTGATGCCATCTGGTTGGCCATGAGTAGAAAGTCACTGTCGGGCTGCATTTGGAATCCTGCTCCAGTACTTCTGTCTCCACAGGAACTGGGCCATGACCCATCCACATCTGCATACAGTGCCTGCCAAGTCATGACATGTTAAAGAGGCTGATGGAGATGGCTCCTTGGGGACTACTGGATAATTGTGGCCCAGGACTTCTCCCTAAAAGGACAAAGTAAGGCAAATTCAAGTGGCCTTAGAACTACAGAATATTAGTATAGAATAGAAACTGAGAAATGATCTAGTTGGGTACAGTGGGTACCAGATTTAAGATCTATCGAAATCATGTAGGCATGAGGACTGTTAAAAATTCAAAGCCCCCCCCAAAGGGATGGTGATTTACTTGTGTGTGACAGAGCTCAGGAAAATGACTCTCGAGTAAGCACTGTGGTTCAGAGTCATAGCTCTCCAGGCATGCCTCCCAACACTGTAAAGATGGGCAGGTGCTAAAAGTGAGGCTTGGGGGAATACCCCACCTGGTGGTCCTCTGCCCAGGGGAGAAAAGCCGTAGCTCCCCACCTTGTAGACAGGAACTGGTAACTGTTGCTGCATCCCAACACGCCCTGCTTCCCCTTCGGTTTCTGGGATACTTCCTATGTGTGTCCTGCCCCACTCAGTGACAAGTGAGACGTGCCCCCGTAGAGTACCTGGGGCAAACGGGGAAGCACACTGGCACAGGTCAGGATGATACAGGTTAGGGACTGTCTGGATAGTGAGCACAACTTCAATTTTTAACAACCCTGCCCTAACCAAGACAGAGCATCCGGTCAAATTCTGTTGAAGAGCCCCCAGCCGTCTGTCAGCCTGTTGAATGTGCAGCCACTAATAAAACACAGCACAGCGTCTGTTTCAGCTGTTTTTTTTTCTCCAGCCTGGCCAACCTTCTCCACCTTCCTCTTCCCTTGTCACCTGTATTTTACTTCTCACTGTGGTACAAGACAAAATAAAGGAAGAGCGCTTCACCCAGAAGTTGCATTCTAGGCCAGTCTCAAACTTGATTGACTCCTTTGGTTAACAACTTTGCAGTGTGTCTTTGTGCAAACACCAAGGCGACTAAGACGTCAAACCTCAGTGGCGTCTCCAGCTCTCAAAGCAATGTCAAGGACTGTCACATACATGTGAGTGCCACCGGAGGCATTTACAGTTCTCTGGTAGAAATGTCTTTTTAAAGGTGGTTTTATCTTTCAATTGTTGTTCCTCTTTAAAATTTAAATAGCCATTTGACTCTCCCCTGCCTGGTGTGCAGTTTCAAGTCATTTCCTCTTGCAGGTTTGCCAAAAATCTCACGAATGAGATGTTTTATATCTTCAGCTGAAGTTTTCTTCCACACACGGACATTAATCACTGAACACCAAGGAAAGGCAGATAGATGAGCCAAAGCCACCAGCATAAATTACAGTTCAAGGCGCTCAGATAGAGCAAAGTCAACATCTCCGTGAGCCACCTCAGATCCCTTTTGGAATTGGATGGAGGCATAAATCTCATGTTATAAATAAATGAGACATCTCTATGCTGCGTTACACTAACGCCGTAAAACACACACCGCATTTCCCCCTCTCCTAAGTAAGCATGAATTTGGACCAGTAGGAAAAATGACTGACGATACACACAGCTTTGCGAAGTGAAGGTGACTTTGACACAGGAATCAAGGAGTCAGAAATTCAGATAATTGGAACTCCTGAGAGCCAATTAAAAAGCCAGATCCCACGGATAAGAAAATGCCCAGGACAGCTGATTCACTCGAGTCACACTTTCAAGAATGCCACTCCTACAGTGAGATTTCTAGTGGAGAGGAAGCCATGGCAGAAAGTCTGGTGATGAAATAAAACTCAGCCCTAGCGGGTACGGGAAACCCTACACATCCATTGTGTGAGTTTATTCCAGGGCCACCCCCTAAGCTGTGCCTGGTGGAGACTGAGGCTGTCCTGCTGCAGAAGTGTGGGTGTGCATGTGTGTGCATGTGTGGGTGTGTGTTCATGTGCACGAGTGTGTGCTAAGTAAATGCTGCAGGACTGAATGTTGAGATAGCGTTTACATTGATGGAAAACAGACATAGAGAATCCATGCCTATGTATAAGATACTTCCAAATTTTATGAGTTTGGGGCCAAATTTAGCATTTTATCATACTTTAGCCATTGAGAGTGATTTTATTGTCATTTTATAGGAGACATGTTATTTTACTCATAAAAATATGGTGTACATTTATTGGAACTAATAGAAAAATCATAATTCTGTAGATGCCACAATAGTGCAATAATCCCAGGCAAAGGAATAAGACCAGACGGCTAACATGAAATATATTGACATCAATAAGTACAAAAACACAACAAAGTCACTGATGAATGAAATCCTGCATCCTTTATGTGATACTATAAATGCAAATCACAATCTTGCTTCATAGAAAATGCTGGTACCTGAAAAGGCAGCTGTAATAGAAAAGAGATTTGATGGATGGTCACTGCATTCTTGACAGAGTAAATATACCAGTAAATCTGGAAAAACAGCAGCTAGCAAGGGACAATACTCTGGGAAGGAATTCATAGATGCGAAGCTGAATTGACCAGAGACAGAACAAAAAATGATCATTGGAAGAAGGCTTTAAACTAACTAGCAAACAGAAAGATTACAAAGCCATGCTCATGTAGAGACTAACAGTTCCAACTTGGAATAAATGAGAAACCAGAGGCCACTACCTTGATGCTGTTATCACAGTCATGATCTGCTTGTTTTAAGTTACAAGTTATGTTGATTCATATTTATATGCATAAAGTTAGGGCAATAGCATGAATCTACTGACTTTTTTAGATATATTTCACCTGTGTAAGTGTTTTGCTTACCTGTATGTGTGTGTGTGTATATATATATATNATGTGGTACCCATAGAGGCCAGAAGAGGGCATCAGATCCTTTGTAACTGCACTTAAAGGTGATTGTGAGCCTCCATGTGGGTGCTGGGTGCCAATCAGAACTCTTAATCACTGAGCCATTTCTCCAAATCCCTGAATCTATTTCTTATGCACTGTGATGTATGCTGGCTTTACCATTTGGAGAGGCAAGTCCAGTACTGCCCAGTTCCCTACCACACCTTACACTGTAGGGCAGCCTTGCTTAGTGACTATAATAAACAGATGCCTACTGGGTATAGGGGGACCACAAGTATCAAGAGTGTAGGGGGTGACATATATCATGAACCAACAAATCTAGCATTTTTGGAGAACTGTAATGATGCTCGATATATTACAGGAAGTGTGTCTGTCATTTTAATAACCTTTTATCAAGAAGGATCTTAACTATCTAGGAGCCAAGAAATCCCATTTTTGAGTCAAATGCCTGAAGTCTGTTTAGCACACTACAACTGGTTGACTTTTTTTTTTTCAAAAGCAAAGAGAATCCTGACTGGTTGTTCTGTTGGGGCAGGTTGGTACCCAGAGCAGAAAGCAACTGGATGCAGAAGTAACTATGAAGTGGCCCTGTGTGACATTGAGAGTGGCCATGATGGAAGAAGTCCTGCCTGGGTTGGTAAATAACAGTAAATAACGGTGCATTGAGCAGTGCTTACCAGTGAACAGACCTGATAGTAATTAGAAAGATTGCCATAACTGGCCCAATAGTGTTCTGGGAGGCAACTGGTAAACTCCTCAGGAATTTATGTCTAATTTGCCTCGCAGCTGTAGCCTCCAGCCACCTCTACAAGAAGAAGGTGAGTGCTCTCTGCATATCGTTATCTGGAAATCCCAAAGCAATAAGAAGAAAAACAAGAATGCATATCAGAACTGCAATCCAATTTCTTCATCCCACCATCAAATCTGCATCTCCTTTTGACTCTACACCAACTGAACACAATGGGCAATTTAACACAAATTGAATAATGATAGATAGTTCTGTCCCTGGCATACCAATTATAATTATATGGTATATGTCATTTAATCCATTCTGACTTGTAAGACAATGAAACATATGATTTAGAGTTTCCTATTAAAATGTATCACTAGGGCAGGTAAAAGTGTTTGCCACACAAGCCTGACAACCTGGGTCACTGGAAACTCATCATCTTCTGCTAAGATTACAACACTGTGAGGTGCCAGGGTGTGGTGGTTTAAAAGAAAATGACCCCCAAAGGGGGTGGCACTATTAGGAGGTGTGGCCTTGTTGGAGTAGGTGTCGTCTTGTTGGAGAAAGTGTGTCACAGTGGAGGCAGGCTTTGAGGCCTCATAAATGCTCAAGATAATGCCCAGTGTGGCAGACCATTTCCTGTTGCCTGCGAGATGAAGGACTCTCAACTACTTCTCCAGCACCCATGCCCCTGCAGGCCACCATGTCGCACTCTGATGATAACGCACTCAACCTCTGAAAATTTAAGTGAGTCACCCCAATGAAACGTTTTCCTAAGAGTTGCTGTGGTCATGGTGTCTCTTCACAGCAGTAGAAACCCCTGCTAAGACCTAGAGCAACCTGTGAGATTAGTCCAGTGGACTCTGACCTTGTGGCATGGAACCTCATAAGAACATTCTTACACAGGGACAACCCCAGCACTTGGCACGACAGGACAATCAAGGCTAGCAGCAGCCCAAACTGCTTCTGAAACCTTTTATTCCATCTCTCCCTTGGTGACATTCAGTATTTCATTATTTTTAAGTCTTGAATAGTTGGCAAGCTTTTCTTTAACTGAATGAAATTGTATAAATGAAGGAATCTGCCTACCTCAAAGCCCACTTAAGAACAAAGAACTGGAGTATAAACACAGAGGTTCGAGAGCTGTCTCCATGCATACCAAAACCCACTGCCGAAGATGCCCTTCATGTCAGGAAATCTGAAGTCTTTTAAACAAACAAACAAAAAACTGAGTTTGTAAAAATACAAAGACAAACAAACAAAAGCACCAGCTGGTTCTTGAAAAGCAATTTTATTGAGTTGAAAACTCATTAAGTCAACGAAATATATCTTGTCGGGTTCAAAGAGTGAGCCTTTATTTGCTCAATTATCCTTACACACAGGTCTTTAAAAGTGGAAATTACCAATTTTTTTAGCATTGAAAAATCCACTTCACTTTCAAAAGCCCTAAGTCCCCACTGCCTCTCATCCCGTTCTGTGTATGAATGGCATTCACTTTGCTTTTCTAAGAGCCTTTGGAAAGCAAAGGAGAAGATGTGAGTGTATTGGCTAGAATCCCCACAAAACACTGACCTATGCCGCTGTCTCTAAAACTACAAGGCAAGAAATGTTTTTAGTGTCCCTGAATAGTTTTTGATATTCTGAGAGACTGGGTGCTTACTAACCTTGTGGCTCAATGACCTAAACTGGACAATCCCAGGAACCAAAGAAAGAAATGGCCTGGTTATCAAACATTCTGGAAGCATCTGGGGCCCAGGTTGTGGGGCTGAGTTAACACTCAGGAGACCAAGAGAGACTCTGAGCAGCCCTCACATTCAGTTCCAAAGACTGGTCAGGATCAGCGATCTATCCCCACAGTCCACATGGGGACTCGGTGTACCCCAGGTCCTCCTCTGCTTTCCTACAAACTTATTGATGCTGGCAGTGCATTTTAGAGTCTCAGCTTTGTGAAATGCACACTCCGATGGGGAAGTCATTACCGCCACAGTTAAGTGGTGCAAATCAAAAGGAAATCAGATGTAAACACAGGGTGACCTCACCGGGTATCCAAAAGAGAAATCCAAGGAGGGAGGGCCCAGGGCCCACTCACCATTTGTGTCACAAGTCAGTAGCTGCCCTCCCTCAAGATGCAAAGAATTAACCAAGTAAAACAATTAATAACCAAATGCAAGACTATACAAGTATACACTTGAACTGTAAAGACTCGAAAACACGAGGAAGCTGGTACTGTTCTAAACAGAAGTATGTGGCAATCTTGTTTACATGACCTCCATTCCTTCCAGCACAGGAGCCTTGATGGCAGCTGTTTGTCCTAAGGGCTGGGAATGTAGTCGTATGCTTCCCGGAGGAGAAAATGGTTTTCTGCCCTCGAAAGGCACAGTCCCTCATGCAGAGAAGAGATGGCTACAGCGTAAGGAGAGATGGGTGCAGAGCCAGAGCTGTCATAAGAGTTACTAGACCTTGTCAGGGCCTTGCCTGGGAGCCAGATGGGTTAGGCAGATGGGTTTCCTGGAACTCCAGAGAAAATAGAGTTCTCCAAGAGGAGAAAGGTCGTCTCTTTTGGGTCACTGGTGATGGAACTGTGGTCCTGATTTCTCTCAGTCACTGCTGTGGTTCCAGCCTTACCCCGACGGACCCTAAGCTCCTGCTGCTGTGGCAGTGGCTAATCCCAAGCAGTTCAAAGGGCAAGCATGGTATCCATCATGGCAGCTTAATGTGCTGCCGGTCCTGTCTTTAAACTCTGAGTGTAGTGGCAGCATGGAATTAGGAACCGCTCAGTGGCAGGTGTGCATATATATTATCTGCCTTCCACAATACATCGGTCAGGATTACACAGGGCATTTAGCTGATCTTCATGGGGTCCTGGACACACAATCATCTGGTTGATTAAAAAAAGTTGTAAAGATATAGATATAGATATACATATGTATGAACATACATATTCATACATACTGGATATATTAATACATATATGGGATATATTCATGTGACTATATATCCCTTACAACTTCATGTGAATATATATAATATATGTACATATTATATGTGTATATATGCATATATATATGAAGGGGCAGAGAGACTGGCTGATTTTCTTGGTCTTACAATTTGTGTTAATCCTATTGGGATTTGACAAGAAAAAAGACGAAACAAGGAAGAGAAAACTTTATCCAGACTTTTCTTGGTTAAATAGCTTTTTGGATCCTCAAGCTAATTGCTTTATGATTTTTTTTCTTCATGAAACATTTTTCTGTTAAAATGTCTTAAAAATTAATTCAGTATTCCTGTTTATGTTCGCAAAGTTGGTGAGAAGTCTACCCAGAATATTAAAGTTGCCTGTCCACCAGGGAGATGGGTCTGGGTTGAGAGTATTTGCTTGCTAGTGGTAGTGGAGGCTTTCAATCAGAATCGTAGGGAAAGTATCAACTCATAAAGTCCACATAGTTGAATTTTTAGGAGCCCAAAGGCCAGAAATATTCTTGTTTATCTTTCCCAGTATTCTCCCTTTCACACACACGCACACACATACACATGCACTCATGCACACACACGTGCACACACACGCACGCATGTGTGCATGCACACACACACACACACACACACATCATCCATACCTCAATCACCACACACTGATGACACAGAGGGTTTGGACAGACATGACTTTAGGGTCTCTGTGCTCAGTGGACTTTATATTTTCTGGTCTCAGCAACCACTTTCTTCTATCAGAGGCCATGCATAAATGTCTTATGACATGTTCAATACTAAACCTTAGCTTATTCATCCAAAGATTGTTCAGGAAATTTAAAATCACCCTTTTTAATTCTTTAAAAGATTTCACCTTCTGTTTTATGAAAATGGAACAAAACTAAAGATGAATGACAATGTTGTAATAAGATTTCTTTGAAAGGAACCTGAAGTTTTCTCCCCATTCTGTCCTTAGGTCCACATGTTTTATGTCTGTGTTTATATGTTAAACATCCACAAATGCAAAGCCCCTGCCTAGATTAAGGCAGCATGGCAAAATGGTATGTCACAACATGTCCTTGGTCCAGCCTAACTGGTGACTGAGTTAGCTTCTAGGCCTCAGCTGTGCATGTGAGTAATGGCGCCCCCCAAAATGCAGTGCACTTGTGAGGTTACTTGGGACAATGCTCAGGAAACAACCCTGGGAAGGGGTGGAGGGGATTGGAGCGGAGGTGGCTAACAGGGAGGAGGGCAAAGCCTGACATCTAGTGGCCAGTGTGACAGCTGCCCCTCGTGGTACTGTGGATGGTCCTAGACTGGGGTTGAATTCACAAAGGCCTGAGCACCGGATCCCTCTCCTAGATACCTGGAACTGTGGGTCCAGTTGAGCCCATAGAAGATTTGCTTTTAAGACACCCTAACACGATTGACTCACAATGTCCTTGGAGCTGTGTTCCTTTTGGAAGCTAGAGGAAATAGCATGTTTTCTTAGCCCTTCCAGTTTCTGGAGGCTTCTGCTGTCTCTGATTCTGACTCTCCTGACTCAGCAGAGACTCGGGCTGCATTAAGCCCATCTGGATAAGACCACATCAAATCCCGGGCTCGCTATCACTCACTTGTCATAGCCACAAAGGCCTCTTTGCCGTGTGCTGTGGCATACCTGTGACTTGCTAGAAGCATGCTGTCCAGTGTGGTGGCAATCAGATGGGGGGAGGGGGGTGGCTCTAGCAAGTAGGGACCAGTGCTTGGCACTCAGATAAGGGTGGGCACAGCTTTAGAAGGCAATGGGAATTTCTTCTTGCCGATTATGGTTACTTCTCAAGAGCTCAGGTCTACAAGCCTGCACCTGTCCCCATTTGCTTCTCTCTGGCTTGACATAACCCTCCTGGGGGATTTGGCCAAAGCTTCTGCCATACTCTTTGACACCCAGCATCTAAAATCATAAACTAAATAATCTTCTGTCCGCTATAAAGTCAGCCTGCCGCTGATGTTTTGCTGCAGGTCTCAGTAGAGGAACGATGTCCTGGATGGAGGCTGTGGAAGTTTAAAGAGTCCTGCTTTCTCTGGTTCTCTCTGCTTCATGCTTTATGCTAAAGGCTGTGAACACTCAGCTTCCTGCTCCACCTGTTCTGCCTGCTGTTTGCTGCCATGCCTCCCCACCATGATGGACTCTGAGCCCTCTAGAGCTGTAAACCAAACAAATCCCTCTTTCTATAAACTAACTGCCTTTCTCATGGTGTTTTTATCACAGCAACTGAAAAGTAACGGATATACGGATGTATAGGGAAAGGCTCCGAATTACCAATTATGGAGAAATATAAATTAAAACCACAGCGAATTAATGCTACAAAATCAGTGTAGTAGGCAAGGGTATAGACTAAATGGCATCACATCCTTATTCTGTCTTCTAGAATGAAAATTAATCAGGCATCACAGAAATCAGTATATAGACATTTAAAATAACAAAAGTTAAGATACGGGGTTGCCAAAAGAACCAGTTGTGGTGTCTTGAATATGAGCCCCCCAAAAGTTCCTGTGTTGAAGGTTTATTCCCTGGCTGGGCACTATTGAAAAGTGGCTGTATCATGGAAAACTGATTTCATCAATGACTTAATTCATTATTACATGGTATAGCGTATTAAGGAGGAAGAGATCTGGTCAGTTGTCCTCATCAACTTAGATCCTGAAACTCAATATGGACAAGTTCAACAGAACTGCCATGTACAGGCTGCCCATGCATGCTTCAGCATTGCCAGGCATAAATTTCAAATTTTTATAGGGTATTAAGACCCAAAACCTGAGTGGAGGAGGTACAGGACCGGAGTGTCACTTTTAAAGGTAACCTTGTCTCTGATCCCTTCCTAGTTCTCTTCTGCCTCCAGGCCACTATGAGGTAAATATCTCTATCATACCATCTATGCCAGGATGGGCCTCACCAGAGCCCAGAAACACTGGTTCTAAAATCATGGCCTAAAATAATGCCATCATCTCCACCATGATATATGTTATTTATATCCAAGTAAATAATATCACCAAGCCAACTATGAAAAATGCCGCTAGAAAATGATACCAGCATCTTATAGAGATGTCTGTGTTCATTACAGCATCCTTTTCAATAGCCTAGCTATAGAAGCAACCACAGTGTCCAGCCAAGGGATAAGCCAAAAGATGTAGTAGTAGTACATATGCACAGTGGAATGTCTTTTGTATTATCCAGGGTTCTCAAGAGGACCGAACTGATAGAATGAATACAGAGACAGACAGCAACAGAGACCCAGGTGCATGCACTACACACACACACACACACACACACACACACACACACACACACACCATGAGATTTGTTAGAGTGGTTCCCAGGCTGTCTCCCAACAGAAAAGCCAAGAATAAGTCATTCCATGAGGGTGGATGTCCCAACATCCCAGCGTGGCGCTGGAGTCCTGGAGAATTCCTAGAGCTGCTTGTTGGTCTTTAGTCTGGGTCCTGAAGAAGTCGGTTCTAACCTCAGTGAAGGGATGCCTCAGCAGCAGGGCAGGTGAACCTTCCAGCGAGAGTGAGGGCAAGCAGGAGAAAGCAAAAGCTTCCTTCATTTCCTTTATGCTGCCACCAGAAGACGGGGCCCACATTCTGGGTGGATCTTCCCACCTCAAACAGTCCAATCAAGAAAATCCCCTGTGGTCCTGCCCAGCTGCTTGGGTTTTAGTTGATCGCAGATGTGCTCCGGTTGGCAATCAAGATTAGCCATCACATCTTAGCCAAGGCAACTTTTTAGGTAGATGGAAAGTTTGTGTCAATGACAACATGGTCAAACCTGGAGAAATGCTAGGCTAAGTGAAACAAACCAAGAATAGAAAGACAAGTACCACATGATTCTCTTCATATATGAAATAAAAAAAATGAACTCATTCAGGCAGATGAGATAATTGGTGGTTCAGGGAGCTTCTGGTGGTGTGGGGGCAGAAGGATGGTGAGAATATGCTACAAAGTTTTGGTCATAAAGGGAAATTTTGGGGGGAGATTGATTGTACAGCATGGCTACTATAATGAATAACAATATATTGTATATTTGAAAACTGCCAAGAGATTTTAAATGCTTTCACCGCAAAAAGTACGAGGTGCTAGAAATAGTCATTCACTTGAGTCAGTCATCCCATATTTACATACACCAAGCATCTTGCATCATAATATACATAATGACTATTTCTTGACTATAAATGTGAAAAGGGAAAATTGAATTTTTAGGAATTTGTGACCCTAGAGAGGAGATATTACAATAAGAAAAATGGTTCATAATGCAATTTCCTTTTGGAAAAAGTAATAAAAGTTTTAAAAGTGAAGCGTTCTGAAGCTGTGAAGGTGAGGTGGGGAGGCGGGGCAATCAGGAAGCCCTGAAAGGCAAACAGAAGAATGGAGAGCAATTTTGAAAGCTTCATCATGGACTGTGAAACTTATCCCAAGGGCAACCGGGAACACCTGAAGAACTTTAAATAGAAATGTCATCTTGAAGGAGATGGAATGGAGACACTTGCAGGAAAATAGAAGCAACTGGAATGAACTGTGCTAAGTGAGATAAGACAGACTCTGAAAGTCTAAAGACTTGGGATTTCCCATCTATGTGGAACTTACATTAGATGGGGGGAGAAAGAGGGATGGTATGGGGAAGGAAGGAAATCAGATGGGGTATGGGACACAAGAGAGGAAATGGATAAAGACGGAAGAGGGGAATGGATAGGAATAAAATACAGTGGCACACACACACACACAAAGATGCTCAAAAAATCATTATGCTATATGCTAACCTAAAAAAATTGGCTTTAGCAAACAAAGCAGATAAAGGGTGATTTCTAAGCTGGGAAAGTTCAGCCCTGTCTTAGTTAGGGTTCCTGTTGCTGTGAAGACACCATGACCATGGCAACTCATACAAAGAAAACATCTAATTGAGGCTGGCTTACAGCTCAGAAGTGCAGTCTATTATCGTCATGGCAGGGAGCATGGTGGTGTACAGGCAGACATGGTTCTGTAGAAGCAGCTGAGGGTCCTACATCTTGCAGGAAACAGGAGGATGACTAAGACACTGAGTGGTATCCTGAAACCTCAAAGCCCACCCCCGCAGTGATGCACTTCCTCTAACAAGGCCACACCTCCCAATAGTGCCACTCCCGCTGAGACTATGGGGGCCAATTACATTCACACTACCACAAGCTATAATCCCAGTCACTCTGGGGACTGATGGGGGTTTGTCATCTGTTTGAGGGAGACCTGGGCAGCACAGTGAGGTTTAGTTCAGTCTGGGCTATGGTGTAAGGCCCTATCCCCAAAGTAAAACTAATAACAAAATAGTTTATGGTGTGTGTAAAACTTAAGCAAGCTGGAGGTTGTAGAAGAAACCCTGAGAAAAAAATGGTGACTGAATTAAGTAAATGCTTGGTGGCTAATGATATAGGTCCATATTATAGTGTTCCTTCCTTTGACATCTGTGTGACTTGAAAAGTCCTTAGCCTTTCTGTTCCTCAGATTCCTTACTTGCAAAATGAGACTAGTGCTGTAGCTAACTTGAGCTTCTTTCCCAGTGCTGTTCTGAGGATAGAATAAAGAAAAGTGTAAGTGAAGACTGCATGTTGGTTTCCTGGCCAACCAAGCCCAAATAATCACACAGAAACTATATAAATTACAACATTGTTTGGCCAATGGCTCAGGCATATTACTAGCTAGCTCTTAACATCTTAAATTAACCCATTTCTATTAATCTATGTGTCACCATGAGGCTGTGGCCTACTGGTAATGTTCCTGTGTCTTTCTCCTTCAGCAACTACATGGTGTCTCCTTGACTCTGCCTACTCTCTCTATATATATCTCTTCCAGAATGGCTATATTCTGCCCTGCCATAGGCCAAAGCATTTCTTTATTAACTAATGGTAATAAAACATATTCACAGCATACAGAGGGGAATCCCACATCAGAAACACATCAATGTGCTCACTACAGAACATGGTCCATCATAAAAGTCCTGTGGAGTTTAATGGTTATTGGATGGTCATTTCCAGTAGGAATAGAGATAATTAGGGCACATCAAGAGACACTGAAGAGAAGTAAGTACAAGAAATAATAATGCGCTAATCAAAATGGGATAAGATTGACCATGAGGTCCACACTAAAATTCTTGTGTTCAGGTAGGCAGCTGGCTCAGGGATGCCATTGTGGATGATGGTGGATCAGGTAGGCAGCTGGTTCAGAGATGCCATTGTGGATGACAGTGGACCAAGCACAAGATGAGAGTCAGTGTCTGTGTGTGTGTCTGTGTGTGTGTGTGTGTGTGTGTGTGTGTGTGTGTGTGTGTG
>LOEQ01003612.1:13598-30704 GCA_001685075.1 Bramus lutescens | reverse complement strand
AGGGAAATGCAAATCAAAACAACACTGAGATATCATCTTACTCCTGTCAGAATGACTAAAATCAAAAACACTAATGATAGCCTTTGCTGCAGAGGATGAGGAATAAGGGGAACGCTCATCCATTGCTGGTGGGAATGCAAACTCATGTGAACACTTTGGAAATCAGTGCGGCCGTTTCTCAGAAAATTCTGGATCATCCTACCCCAGGATCCAGCAATATCACTCCTGGGAATATACCCAAGTGACGCCCTATCATACTGCAAAAGCATTTGTTCAACTATGTTTATAGCAGCATTGTTTGTAATTGCCAGATCCTGGAAACAACTCTTTTTTGGTTTTTTGAAACAGGGATTTTCTTCATAGCTTTGGAAACTGTCATGAAACTCACTCTGCAGACCAGGCTCTCCTCGAACTCACAGGGATTTGACTACCTCTGCCTCTGACTGAGTACTGTTTATTTTTAATGTCTCTTCCAGTATACTGATATACTGCATAACATACTATGTATTTTGGAAGAATGTATCTCTACGCACATTAAATTGAATTACAAAGATTCATTTTCTAATGATATATTGCTAGCATATAATAGCTAATTGGCAGCACATCTTTGCATATAATTTATCACTTTCCATGGTTATTAAGAATAATTTCTATCTTTAGCTATTTGACTGTGATCTGCTTACACATGGTCTTTTCCCTTCTTTTGGGGTGTTAACATGTCTTTTTAGTTAACATAGCAGTACATATCCATGGAATGTGGCATGATGATCCAAGACATTTATATAAAGTATAATGATCAAATCAAAGTAATTATAATAGGATGCCTACTGTCCTATCAGTTCTTTGTGTTTGGAGCTTTTGAGGGAATCCCTCCTGTAAAAGGAGCAGCAGGTCACTTCCTGCTGCCTGGCTCCCCAGATAGCTTACCCCCGAAATGTTTACGTGGAAACTATATTCATTTTAAAACTGCCTGACCCATTGGCTCCAGCCCCTTATTGGCTAACTCTCACGTATTGATTCAACCCATTTCTAATAATCTGTATGTCACCACAAATTGGTGGTTTATTGGGAGATTCTAACCTACATCCATCTCGGGCCAGAGCTTCATGGCGTCTGCCTGTCTCTGCTTTTTTCCTCCCACAATTTTGTTCTGATTTCCCCACCTATCTATGTTCTGACCTATCAGGCCAAGAACTTTTCTTTATTAATTAGTCAATGAAAGCAACAGATATATAGAAGACCCTCCTACACCCTCCTTTCTAGATCTTTATAAAATACATAGTAGGTCATTGTGAATTATTGTCACTGTATTGTTATTGAACACTAGAATAGATTCGATCTAAGGTTTTTTTTTTATATTTTTCATCCAGCCTCCTTTTCTAGCTTATAGTAATTATCTTCTGTTCTCTTTTGTATTTTGAGATAAAGTTTTTTATCTTTGTTTTCTTTTTATCTTTGTGTTTTTCTTTATAGTTCACTGACTATGGTTTGCTGAAGTCTTGAAAGTTTATTTTAAAGTTCATTGTTTTTCCACTACACTTCAGAAAATTAGAATCTAGGTATGGTTGTGCACACCTTTAATCCCAGTTCTTGGGGGACAGAGATAGGCACATCTCTGTGAGGTTGAGGCTGGCTTGGTCTACATAGTAAGTTCCAAGTAAGCCAGCACAACAAGGCAAAACCAAGTTCAAAAAATTTTTTGAGCTTTTTTTCCATCAACATCTTTTTCTTATTGCCTCTAATGGCCCAACTTTTTCAGAAACTCAGAGATTTGTATTGTCTCACAAGTCAGTAAGTCTTTTTGTTACTTTCCAATATTCTTCTTGTTTTTAGATTATAGATTTGAACTTCATTATTCTATAATTCTTCTAATAATATATTGTTTGCATTTTTGCTAAGGCTTCTTCCATCTGTTTTGTTACTTAACTATATTCTTCTTTATGTCTTTGGATATATTTTAAATGGCTACTTTGGAAACCTTATAAGAACTTGGCATAAATGGTTTCTTTTAGATGGATTGATTTCAGACTTAGATTGATTGATATTTAGTTCTTTGTTTAAAATGATCAAGTGTAGACCTACATAATTTGGATATTATAATATAGGAAACTAATTTCACATATTGCCTTTCTTTAAATAATTTGTTATGGCTGTAGTCACCTACTTTATGGGCAATTCTTGCCTTCATGGAGACTTGAATAAAGGCTTTGCTAGGTTAGACTAGTGTAGCTACAACCCTAATACAACCCTTAATCCAAGTCTTTTATGATCCCACAACTAAATTATGGGAATTTTATTGAGCTCTTTCCACTCTGGTTGCAATGAAATTTCATTTTTTAAACACTGTGCCACATTAAGATTCTCTGTTCCACTCAGTCCTATTCTATCTCTTGCTGCTAGGACTTGCACAACCTTATTCTGTACGTGTACAGACCAACCCTTGGCTAATGATTCATGGGAAACCCCAGAAGAGGTATCTGTGAATCCTGCTGCACAGCTCCCTTTTTTTTTTCTTGTATCTTTCTCTACATGTCAGCATCTTCTCAAATCAGTAGGACTCACATGGTCAGCTTGGATTACACTTCCTGTGTCTTACACTGAAAGTTATACTAAGACAGAGCACTGACCATAAGAATATAAGGCTTTCATTTTTGTTTTCCTCTTCTGAATGACCAGAGACCTGCACTACCTATTGTCTGACACTTTAAAACAGTTGCTTTGTGGGACTAGAGGTAGGACTCAGAGAATAAGATCATTGGTTGTTTATCTAGAGGACCTGGGTTCAACTGCTAGCACCTACATGGAGGCATACCATCACCCATAGCTAGTTCCAGGGGATACAATGTCCTCTATTTTTTTACTTTCATGGATACCAGACATACATGTGGTGAACAAACATACATGCAAACAAAGTATCTATACACATAAAATAAAAATTAAAAAGCATTATTTTACACTACATCCAGGTTTATAACTTCTTTACATAGCATAAGTTAATGTCTACTTTTAGATAATTCCTCAGAAACAGAACAGATGTTTTCCTGCTTTCTAGTGTTTTTGTATCTCTGTTTCTAAAGTAGTGCTATTATTATTCAGATGTGTATATATACATACATACACAGTATATATATATACATATATATATATGTACATATATATGAAACATAATTATAAATCCATCTATCTTCACAATACTCAGGTTAAACATTTATCCTCTTGTATGCCAGGCAAGCACTCTGACACTGAACTATTCACAACCCTTTCCCTACTAAAATTTTGAGACAATGCTTTACTAAGTTTTCTTGGCTGTCCTTAAACTTTCAATCCTCCTGACCTTCCTTTCCTCCTAAGTAACTTGGATCATTGTCCTGTGTTTTTAGGCCCAAGTTCATATTTGTGTGTGTGTGCGTGTGTGTGTGTGTGTGTGTGCGTGTATGTGTGTGCAAAGATAAATTGAGTGTAATTGGAGTTACCCTACATAGAGGATTATGCTCGTCCAAGAAGCCATATGCTGCTAACTAAAATGCCCAGTGGCAGGTGTAAGGTGAACCAGAGATCCACAGAACAATATAGACTTGCCATTGATATTGGTTTTCTACAAGAACTTGATAGTAAGACCTCATTGCTAAATCGGTCACACACAGGCCATGTAGAAATCAAATTGACACTGACAAAAAAGTTTCCTTCCTGCTGGCTAGTTCTCATGGTATTGAGAGGTGCTGGGTAGCTTTCTAGATTAGAAGGAGTTCATAAACAGCCGTGTCCAATGGCAAACACTGTGAACTGCAATAATGACCAGCTCAAGGACCATCTCAGAATAGAGTGGCCAGAAGACTGTAAAAGCCAGAGCTTGGGGAGGACCAGAGGGAAACAGCATGCTCTGAACATGTCAGGATTTCTGAACTCAGGAATTCACAGCATTTCTGGCTACCTGCACAAGACCTATACAAGATTAAACTGGTCAACTTCTAGCATCCACTGTGAAGGGCCTCATAAGCTCCCATTCTTAATATAGAACTATGAAAGGTTAAAGGCTTTAGGAGGAGGGATAGTCAGTTTTCTTTAAGGTTATGACTCTTGGTAGGTGGTCCACACTCCAGCAGATGGTCCTACACTCATGAGTATATTGAACAGCACAATGTGGATCAGTTGGGGAATTAAAACAAATAAAAGAAAAGGACAAGAAGTTGGGAGTTAGGAATGTAAGAGTGGATTGGGAGGAGTCAAATAATTAATAAAAACAACAATAAAGAACATTACCAATCTAAAGCTGAAAACAGCAACAAACCATTCATAAGTGTAGTTACAAATTGTTTTGTAGAAATCAGTCATTTTATACAGACTACAAAGACCTTGGTATTTGTTTATAAGCACTCTTTTCTTAGGAAAAAAAAGTCAGTCAGAAAATAAAACAAATTAATTGATCAAGAATTAAGTAAACAGAATAACAAATAATAACACATTCTTGAAACAAATTTCTTTCTTGTCTTTTTACCAACTAGACTCAGATATCTCAACAGTTGCTTCAAGTAACATATTTGAAAGATGAAACCCAGGAGAAGGCATAACATTTCAATGATAATTACTCAATGTATCTGAAAAGCCATTGATGACATTAGTAAAATATGGTCATCCCACAATCTGGCTACTTTATAAAAAGTTCCTGTTTCATGTTGAGGAAGACTAGCTGGGTCTGAGCAAGGGGCTTTGTCATTAGTACAAGAATGTTCGACATGAGCCATACCTCTCTCTTTCCAGGAAGCAATTTCTGCTCAACATAGTGATAACACAGTAGTGGTGCTAGGTTGATATTTGCAATTACTCATCAGATTTTAAAGTGAGACACAACCGCCCTTTCCCACATCTCAGTTACAATAGCCACTATGGGTGTTAATTCAAAGCATTTCTGAGTATCTGGCAACATTATTTTTGTGAACTGTCATCATTGTCCATTTCTTTTACTCAAATCTCAGCCACTCAGATAATAAAATTTAGATAGGTGAATGCACTGTGGTCATTCTCTATTCTAATGCTAGCTGTTTCCCATTGTTTTAAAGATATCTCAAACCTCACTGTAATCTCTCTGTCTTTTAAATTTTTCTTAATTTTTCTATCTCTTAATAAGAGAAAGGGAAGCTAAAATTTAACCCACTTATTTTTCACTGAGAATCTGACAAATTTGCTTTAGTCCTCCTTAATTTTGTGGAAAGCTGACTAACAGAAATTGGACACCCTAACCAAGTGCCTGCTTGAACATCAAATCCAAAAAGAGTTGAATTTACTTCCTAGTTCGATCTTTCATAATGATGAGACATTGGATTCATACAAGCTTGGGAACTGTGAGGAAATTGTGTTCCACTTTCTAAAGTAAGTTAATACACATGGATTAATGAGACACTAATGGATATAACTTGGTTTAGCATAAAGTTTTGTAGGTTTTAAAATTTAAAATTCCTTTTCGCCTGAAACTACTTTCAGGATCCTGAGAAAATACGCCTATAAAATAGGTGTTTAAGCAAAACATTTACTAGTATTAAATCAGAAAGATTTATTTTAAAACAATTCTTTGGTTTATATGTATAATTTTATCATTTAAAATAAAAGCAAATTTGGGTACTAATGAGGATACTTTTTTTGCATAAAGAATTAAGCTTTGCCTGAATATTTGATATTACAGAATGCAGGGCATTCTCCGTGTTCTCTAGAGTTGATTGGCATTTTGATATTATGGTTGTCAATATTGAAAATGCCATTTTGCATGAATATATAGCACAAAATGCCAGAAGTTTAGGGCTAATTCATCATTGACTTGACAAGAAAGGTGCATATACGAGGAGATGAAGGGGGAGGGAATAGCAGGAATGATGTAGATCCAGTGCTTATGTATAAAGTTCTCAAATTAAAATAATGTACATTTCAAAAAGAAAGAACTGACATGGGAAATACACTTGACTGCATTGACATAGATTGACATAGCATACCACTTCCTAAATATAACCACAGTAACACAGACACTGAGAGAAACCATTAAAAATGGGACCTCCTGAAACTCAGAAGCTTCTGTAAAGCAAAGGTCACAGTCAACAACACAAAACGGCAGCCTATAGAATAGGAAAATATCTTCTCCAACCCCACATCAGACAGAAGGCTGATTGAGCTCCAAAACATACAAAGAACTCAAGAAATTGGCCATCAAAAGAACAAATAATCCAATAAAAATGGGGTACAGACATAAACAGAGAACTCTCAACAGAGGAATCTAAAATGGCTTAAAGACACTTAAGGAAATGCTCAAATTCCTTAGCCATCAAAGAAATGCAAATCAAAACAACCCTGAAATTTCATCTTATACTCATAAGTGGCTTATAGACATAAAGCAAAACAACAACAACAAAAAAAAACCCAGCCACAATTCACAATCCCAGAGAACCTTGACAACAAAGAGGAACTGAAGAGAGACATACATGGATCTAACCTACATGGTAAGTAGAAAAATACAAGATCTCCTGAGTAAATTGGGATCAAGTGAACCATGGGGGAGAGCAGAAGGGGAGAGCAGAGGAAGGGACAGGAGCAGAGACAAATTTATAGCACAATAAAAACAATAAAAAATTTAAAAAGAAAGAACTGGTAGCAATTCTATCCCTAGAACACATCAAAATTATTTTAATGAATATTTTTTAAAATATAAGTCAGCAATCAAAAAATGACAATAATATATTTTCATTTTTCTGTGTGTTTGTGTGTTTTAAGTATGAGTACGGGTGCACATAACACAACATATGTGTGGAATTTGTGAGAGTCAATTCTCTCCTTCTATTATGTGTCTTGTGAGTATCAAATTCAGGTCTCCAGGCTTGGTGGCAATGCCTTTACCCACTAAGCCACCTTTTCAGTCTTCAAAGAATTTTTTAAAAATAAAATAGGCTAACAAAATACTATTCAAAGACATAAAAAATTGAATACTTGCAAGTGGAGAAAAACAGTAAGAAAATATTCAATTCTTTTCCACTATTAAACCACTATGTTTCTGTAATAGTAGAAAATTTTGACTCTAAAGTAAAGTCTCTACAGTGTCATAATCTACAGCAATCTGGATTCTGAGCCAAGGTGTTCCAGGTAGCATCCACTGGTGTTACATGCTTTGATTTTATGTGTAGTGCCAACTGCACATGTTGGCTACAGTGAAGTTGAAGCATGCAACATAGGCAAGTACTGCCAGGAGGAACACTTTGGATTCATTATGCATTTGGTTTTGAATTTCTTTTTTTTTGGTGATAGCACATTTGAGCCTGTTGCCAACTTTTTTTGTGACATCTACATTCACAAATTCACAGTTTAAGAAGTTGTCATTAGCCTGAGGGATGTCTACTTACAACTCTGTAATTCCATAAACTTAAAGTAGAGGAAAAAAGCAATGTGAAGTAGCCAAAGAACTGACGTGAAGTTATCAGCTATAAAGGTATGAACAGTAACGCTTTTGCTTTCACTTTTCTCCTATTAGGTTGTCTCATCTATCCTTGATATGAGGGTATGTGCCTAGTCTTCCTGAATCGTGTTATGTTGTGTTTGGTTGATATCCCTGGGAGTCCTGTCTCTTTTCCAAAGGGAAACAGAGGGGCACTGGATCAGGGAGAGAGGGAAGGTGTGAAGGGGGACTGGGAGAAGTGGAGAGAGGGGATGCTGCTGTTGGGATGTATTGTATGAAAAAAGAATAAAGAAAAAAGAAAAAAAACAGTAACAAAAGCTCACCTTTATTAAGTCTACTATGCGCAATTCTTTGCCCAGAATTCATTATTTTAACCCTTATATTAACCCAGTGATACAGGTACAATTTTTTCGTTTTACAGGCAAAAGCACCCAGCTGCAATTTGCATGAGATTATGGGGTCAAGCTCTGAGAGGACCTTGATTCGCCTGTAGAAAGTGCTTATAACCGTTAAGAAGGAATGGTACATCTCAGTTGGCTTGCATTATAGGTCAAAATGCACATGAGAACTTAAAATCACTCGACTTTGAAACACATTATGGGATCATGACATTTTAAACTAGAGATGTTTCTTTGCACTTAGTTTAAAAGTTAAGAGCGATGCAGCAATTATTAGGTATCTAGGAAGCTAAGTATTTTCCTCAGTTCTGCAATGACCTCATCATATATCTACTCATGTTACAAGTTATTTCATTCACTTGCAAATGCCATACAAAATTGCCACTTTAGTATATGTCATGTACTGTACTTGGTGCTAGATAAACTGATTAATAAGATAGAGACATAATGTAAGCCAATAGGCCAAAGTAAGCCGTCACTAAGTTCCATTGTGCACTCCATTACCAGTACTCTGCTTATTAAAGAGCCACTCAATGAACTAGAAAACAAAATGTTTAAAGCCTGGACTCAAAACTGACCAGATCTGAAGTTACATGTATCCATAAGATTCCACACATGAGCTCACTGTTCCTAATATAAATAACTGTGTCCACCTGCCCAGTGCAGGTTCTGAAAGAGAAAGAAAGGAGGAGAGGGAGGAGGAAGAAAACAGGATGAATAAGGCTTAATGGTGGGTTTTCTTTCTATTTTCTACCACATGAGGTTTTCTCTTTGTTCTTCTTTAGAAGGATAGGTACCTTTAAAGAACAGGGGTAATTGAATCTGAAAGGAAGCATCAACTATGCTAAAAATTGTGGTGAATGGGCAAACTTTGATGAAGTTGAGGATCCCAGGCTAGGTCTTTCCTGACCACACTTTTTATTCCAGATAAGCCACTCATGGAGATCATCTATTTTTGTTGGATCCTTCAAGTGAAAAGCTTTAGGGAAACTTCCTTCTCTGAATTGTCCCTTTTGTGCTATAGTTAAAAGTATATGCCTAAAAGGCTGTCTGAACCAGTCTGAGATGGAACTGAAGATGCAGGTCAGGGCCAGACCATGCTCAATGATGTTCTTTTACAGGGTACATACTTAAGAATGGAGTTATGGTTTTCCCCAAAGAAGAGTCAGAATGACATTTTTCTATTTGACATATATATTCACACAGTGACCCCATCTATTCACCATTTCATTTTTACAGATGAAACCTTAAGAAAATAGGAGTTGAAGAGATTGTTTGATGTGGGATTCCCCTCTGTTTGCTACGAATGCCATTAGTTAATAAAGAATCTGCTTTGGGCCTATTGCAGTGAAGAATAGAGTGAGGTAGGAATTCCAAGCAGATAGAGGATGAGAGAGTAGGCAGAGTCAGGGAGATGCCATGTAGCTGCCAGAGTAGAAAGACACCACACACTGGTACCAGTAAACTACAAGTCTCGTGGTAAAATACAAAAAATAAAAATGGATTGATTTAAGATATAAGAGCTAGTGATTGGCTAAGCAGTATTGTAATTAATACGGTTTCAATGTGATTATTTCGGGTCTTGACTGCCAGGAACGAATGAGCAGCCTCAGCCAAAAATCACTCAGTTGGTAAAGTGTGCCCACAATGCAGGAATGGGAACCTGGATTCCAATCCTTAGCATGCCTTTAAAAAGCTGGGTGTGGCCTGTGTGTGTAACCCGCCAGTATAGCCAGTTTGAGAGCTCTAGATTCAGTAAGAGACCCTGTCTCAAAAATTAAGGTGGAGAGTCACTGAAGAAACCACCACCTATTGACCTGTGGCCTCTACCCATATGCACAGGCATGCATATCCACACAAAACACACACACACACACACAAACACAGACACATACATACACAAATATACACATGCATTCACACAGAGAAATGTGTTTCCATGATAACTAGATAACCTATCTTGGACACAAGATAATAAGATAAAATAAGCCCTAGTTTGTCCACAATAACTCTCTGTTTGAGAGAGAGCTGGAGGTGCAGGGTATGCTGTTCCCCAAAACACATGAGCTAATTCTTGGAAAATAAAATATAGCCTCAGGCTAAACTTTATTAATGCTTTTCTTTTCTCAATATGGTGAGAAAATGTCTATTTTATCTATGTTGAGCATCACACTTTGATGGGGAGGAGTAACAGAGAAGATTGAGAGATTCTAAAATTTGGTGTGGTTCCTGAGAGTAACTCTTGCACATGACAAAACACTACAATTTCTGCACAGAATGAAAATTGATGTGTTTCATGTCTTAGCCCCTGATTTATGCTTCATGACAAAATGGCCCAGCATCAGCCTGTGTCACATTCATGGATATGTAACCCACCAGGCAATCTTTAGAGGACCAACTTCTCTGCTCAGAATTATGCAATGAACAATATCACATGCTGATCAGTTGAATCCAGGACTATGAAATAAAGCTTCTGTAAGAAAAGCAAGGGTCCCTGACACAGCAGCCTTAGGAAGGAATTTGGGACATGCCACTGAATATAAGCAATACTTAGTCATTCTTGGGAAAAACACTTCAGGTAATGTGGATGACCTATTTGAATCCAAAAAGTTTTTTTTCTAATTCATTGAATGAACCTGAATTATATTCCCCTTTAATAAGACTGGTGTATTTTTGGAAACATCCATTCTGATTCCAATGAACATAACTGTCTTTACCACATCACTTCACTTTCTAGGCCTTAGTTTCCTTTTTTAGGAAATAAATGTATATGAATAGATTATACCACTCTAGTGTTATAATTGTATATAGATATACACACATCTACCTAAGAATGCCAAATAGTTTTTAGTCAGTCTGGAATTTTCATCTTTGGTTTGCTCTTTTATCTCCCTCTATTTTAGATTTGGACTAGAACTCTATTCCTCTTTCAGTTTCATCATACTGAAAATATAAAATGGTTGAATATCCTAGCTCCTCATCAGTGATGTTCAACAGATACATATGACTTCAAGATGGCCCAATAATATTTTATGTATAATGTGTGTGTGCACATGTATGAATTTTCATCTGTGTTTAAGTTCATGTGTGTGTGTGTATGTGTTGTGCAGGTTCATAAGTATGTCTCTGCATATGTATGGGGGTCTGAAGCTAACATTGGCTATTTTCTTGCATTGGTCTTCACCTTATTCGTTATGCAGAGTCTCTTATTTGAGGTCAGAGCTTGCTTTTGCTTCTATTCTGGCAGCCAGCTTGTTCCCAAGATCCCCAGTCTCTGCCTTTTGAGTACTGGAATTACAAATGTATTTCTAAGCACACTAGGCATTTATGTGGGTACTGGGATGTAAACTCTAGTCCTCAATTTGTGTAGTGAGTGTTTTATATACTCAGCCATCACCACAGCCCTATGCTAAGGATTGCTGAAGCAATCAATTTATATAGTATTTAGTCCTATTCAGACTATATACTACTATATACTATTTTGTCCTATTCCCTGTTTCATTTTTCTTTGCTAATTATCTATAATTCTTTTTGCATTTGTTCAAAAACATCTCATCTTCTGTTTTTTCAAACCACTCCAAATAAAGCTAGGAACCTTTATTTATTCTCCCACTATTTTCTCATGTTATCAAATGCAGCCACCTTTCTTTAAAGACATCCTTCATTCTTTTTTCTTTTGAGAATTTCAAGTATGAATACCATATCACTTTTCTTAATTTAATTGCTCAAGCTGACAGTTTTCTCCTTTCAACGTTTCAGCAAGGATAAATATATATATATATAATCAGAAATTGCACTGGTTTAGGAAAGTGGCGGTAGTAGTTTCTTTTCTAGGATCTATGACCTCACCAGCCATAGGTAGCTGACTAACTTCACAATGTCAGGCATTAATTCCATCCTATTGATTGTTTCTGAGATCCAGCTGTTGGTTACTCCCAAGATATAGCTGCTACCATTGCACCACTGGCAATATCTTGGCAGGTTGGTCATAGTTGTGGCTCATTGCTGGGTAGGACTATTCTTTTTTTTTTACACTAGGCAGTTTATACAGCACCTTCAGATACTATGAGAGCTAGTCCATAATGTGTACGTCTTTAACAACAGATTCTTAAATTTGAGGTACAATAGCTAACTAAAAGCAAATGGCAATAACCTATATCATATTAGGAGTTTCTTGGATTCCTGTGACCAACAGCTTGAAGGCATGTTTTCCATGTTTGGCACAGGGTTATTTGTTAGATAATCTATAGTTTAGAGGGCAGAGTATTATTACCTTAAGTGGTGTGGTGTAACTTCACTTAAACATACATTTAGATATATTAAAGTTGTATTTTGAGTACATATAGCATGTTTCTCTCTGGCTTTACAAACATCTTTAGTGTTATTTATCCCCCTACTTCTCTTTCTGTCTGTTTTACCCTCCTTTTCCCTCCTCAGTTAAAGTTGCATCCTGTTTTTTTTTCCATTTCCCCTTCATAGAAACTGTGTCTTTCTCTACTCCTCTCTAGAGCTCCTTCCCTTCCATCCATGGTCTGTTTGTACTTTCCTAGTTTCTATTGTTACTCCAGGTTATATATTCACATATAAGGATTCAGGGGAGCCACAAGGAAAAGAGAACATGTAGCATTTGTCTTTCTGGCATTTGTAACTTCATTTTGTGTAATACTTTCTAGTTCCATGAATTTGACTGAAAATTTCATGCTTTCATTTTTCTTTACAGATGAATAATATGCTACAATATATATGAAACACATATTTATCATTTGTTAGTCAGTTGGAGAACAATTTGGTTGTTTCTATTTCCTAGCTATTGTGAATATAGAGCAATGATCTTGACTGGGCAAGAATTGGTGGAGAAATTTTCTTGAGTCCTTTAGGTATATAGGTAGATTCTATGGTAGATTTATGTTTAGCTGTTTGAGATTTTTAGAGCAGCTACACCAGTTTGCAATCTCACCAGAGGTGAATCATGCTTTTTCACCCATGTATTCACCAGAAGACTATAGTTAAAGTCAATTAACTATGCTATAGAACACCAGAATTTATTCCCCTGTGTAACTATATTGTACTAGTCACTTAACCTAACTCTATTTCTCCCTCCTCTCCGAACTTTTTCTAAACTCTAGAAATACTATTCTTTTCTCTATTCCTAGAAATTGACATTTAGCTTCCATACATGTTCAAGAATCTGTGTTTATGATCATGAACCTGTGTTATTTATACAATAGAAAATTACTTAACCACGAGTTATTGATAAAGAATGAAATTCTATCATTTGAGGCAACATGTATAGGACTAGATGGAACACATTATGTTAAATTAGATTGGTATACTACTTGCTGCACCAAGAGGGTGAAAAATATGTCAGATAAAAGGCTACACACAGAAAGATACATATTGCTCATTCCTTTTTAATGGTATTTTAATGATTTTATAATGGTTCATTTCGGTATTTCTCTTATATATTGGGCTTTTCTCCTCACCCTTCACTTTTATGGAAAACATAACAAGCATTACTGTGCACAAGTTTTTTTTATTTAATTCTTTTGTTTTGATATAAATTCATAGATGTAATATTGTTATTGAGGAAAGGCATGATTGTTTATAGTATAAAATTTTATTCTGTGCTCTTATGGGGTCAAAATTTACTCCAAAGTCTGTTTTCTACCTAAGTGTTGGGCATTGCTCTCAGGTAAGTTCTCAGTTTTTTGGTATTTTTCATAAATTTGTCCAGAAGTATCAGCTTTTGCATCTTAAATACAAGAAATTATCCATAAACAACATAGGTCATATGTAAAAGCAATTTTTACCAGCCATGTAAAATGCATTCAGGATTATGCTTACAACTTAACACTGATTATTGAATTCAATGTTATTGCAAAGTTTTTTAATTATAAGAAATGTTTTGAATTATCACCACACAAATAAACCATAAAAACACAAAAAATGTGACAAACTGAACTATCAGGTCTTGGAAGTTATATTTATAGCTCTCCTTCACTTACCACTAGAAAATGGGCAAAATGTTGACAAAAATGGGATTGTTAAGTGATAGTGAGGAGTCGGAATATTGCTATGATTATATGGAGTGTTTACAAATCTGCGTAAGTCACATTAACTGCATTTATAGCATTTTTATTTTAATAAGAAATATGCTTATGCACATGTTATGCTGCACTGAAAGTCTTTGGAAATTTAAACAAATCAACATAATTGACTCCCAGGCTTGAGAAGATGGTGGCTTTATTTTCCAAATGGATTGTTAAAATTTGAATGGAAAGAGGAATGTACTTTTAAATTCTACCTCTCTGTTTCTTAAGGAAAAATAGGTGGGTGCAAACCTGGAGAATCAAGGGACTTCATATTATTGTCTTAGCTATTCTATATAGGAGTTAATTTGACAGCATTTAAAGCTTATTATGATCATTTGAGATGCCATTTTGCTTTTCATTTTTTTGTCTTTCTCTTTTCTTCAAACAAGAATTTAAGATATCCCAAACTCTCAGGATTGTGTTAAAGTTACGTTAATTATGAAAGACAGATTTCAGCTACCCTTGTCATTTCCACAGAACTTCTTTCACTTGCCATCTTGCTTGGGTTTTGTCTTCTGGTTCCTCCTCTCACCTTTTGGGCAAACTTCTGTTTACTCTTTAAGGCTTAGGTACTTTAGGAAGTCTTCAGTGACCAGCATAGAGAGGTAATCACATCCAGTTCTGTGTTTCCATAATATTTCATTCACACCTTTATTAAAGCTTTTACCACACTGCTATAATTATGCACTTCCTGACTGATTCTCCCACTACCATGTATGCTGTGGAAAAAAAGAAACTACATTCTAGTCTTCTTTGACAATTTAGAAAAGAGTAAATATAAATATTTATTACATACATGTCAAATGAGTGGATTGTTATTTTCCCGACATCTGAAGTGAAAGCACTGTTGTCTTATGCCAGGAGAGGGTAGTAGAACGGTTTCCTAAGTGAGGCTCATGGTTATTTTGGATAAAAACAGAAGCTAAAATGGGAGTTTTCAAATCTGGCTACAGATTAGACTTATCTAGGAAGCCTTGAAAACTGTCTATGTCTATACCTCCCTTTACTTTGGGCCACTTAAAAGAGCATATTGGGTATTGACAAGTATTTCAGTCTTAGTAATTCCAATGTGCTTGTAAAGTTGAATACTGCTGAGCTTGACGTGAAGAAATTCACTTTTCTCAGACAGTGTCCATTGTAAAATGAACAGGAGAGGAGATAAGATTCAAGATAAAGTTAACTCGAATCCAGGAATAACATCAAAGCTGTTATAAATACATAAAGCAAGGAGGGGCTCCAGTCATTACACAAGTGACAGCACATCCTCAGCATAACTAGCAAGATTTAGAAATCAGATATGCCTAGAGTGTAGAAGGTGAGACAGCAATTTCTAATTGTGACAATTGGGTGCATAAGGTCATAAATTCCTTAGGAACATTTATGAACCATGGTTTGAGCCTGCTAGCTTAACAGTTTTATAGGTCTCCACCTCTGTAGCAAAAGAGCTCCAGAATATTTTTAAAAAGACATTTTATTTCTAATTATTTATTTTTGTGTGTATACGTTTTCATGTGTAGATGCTAGTGCTGGTGCATATATGGACATATATATGAAAGACAGAAATCAACATTGTCTTCTTTCACCCTATTTTAATATTATTGTTATTATTACTGTTGTTTCTATTATTGTTATGATTATGATTATTTGTTTCCCTCATTTTTTATCAGTTCTTTGTGAATTTTTTACAATGTGTTTTGATTATATTCATCTTGCTACCCCAACTCATCCAAGATTCAATTCTGCCTCCCCGCATACACAATTTTGTGTATTTTTTGTTTCTTTGTTTTGAAATCCACTGAATCAACTAGTGTTGTTTATGTATATTGCTGGATATGTGACCTTCCAAAATTTTGTGGCCAAACTATTTGGGGCTAAATGCTTAGAAAAAATTAATTCTCCATCTCCTAGCAGTTATCAATTGCCAATAGAGGTGATATTTCATGTCCACCTTTCCTCTATGTGCTGGAGATTTTGTCTGGCTTAATTTTGTGTATGCTGTTTCAACCATTATGAGTTCACATGTGCAACTTCCCTGATGTGCCCAGAAAACACTGTTTCTTTTTAGTCTTTAACCACTTCTGACTCTTACAATCTTTCCACCTGCTCTTTCACAGTGATCTCTGAGTCTTTTGGAAATATCACCATCTTACTTTTTTGAGAAGTGTCACTCACTAAACCTAAGGATCACCAATTCAGACATACTGATAGACCACCAAATTCCAGAGAGTCACCTGTCTCCTATTCCCAACCAATGCTGGAGTTATGCTATGTTTCAGCCAAACCCAGCTTTTACTTGGGTTCTAGAGGTCCAAATTGAGGTTCTCGTACTAATATAACAGGCACTTTACCCACTAAGCATTTACTTAGCTCCCAGAGCAGAAGTTTTTACTTTCATCATTATTTCTTTCATTACCATTGTAATATTTTGAAAAGAAACATCAGAAAACACAACTACCTACAGAATTCCTTCCTTCTTAATCTCTTTCTCCCTCTTTTCCTCCTCCCTACTCTCTTCTTACCTCACTCTCTGGCAATCACGAGTCCCAAAGTAATGTAAGAACTTTGGAAACACAGACACCTTGCCGCTAATAGCTTATAAATTTAATAAGAGTGAGTCATGGTGCCTTGTCGTGAGAGTCCATTTGTTGGTTCCTGGCTGCTCAGCCCTAAAATAATCACATAGAAACTATATTAATTAAATCCCTGCTTGGCCAATTTGCTCTAGCTTCTTATTTGCTAACTCTTACATCTAAATTTATCCCATCTCCTTTAATCTGTGCATCACCAAATGTCGTGGCCTACCAGTAAAGTTTCAGCAAAACTGTCTCTGGCATCTCCATGGCTTCTCTCTTCACTCTGCCTCCTTTCTCCTAGCATTCAGTTTTGTTTTTCCCACCTACCTATGTTCTGCCCTATCAAGAGGCTAAGGCAGTTTCTTTATTCACCAATGTTATTCACAGCATACAGAAGGGAATCCCATATCATCTCCACTTTTCTGTTTAAAGGGAAAGGAAAGGTTTAACTTTAACATAGTAAAATTGCATATAACTAAACAGTTATCAAACAAGAATTAGTTACAATATTTATTTCTACTTTATTTTTATCATAATTAACAAAAACCATATCTACTTTCAATCTATTCTTCAACCCCATCAAAGACTCCAGAAGGATATAATATTACCTAAGT
>LOEQ01003611.1:344673-361025 GCA_001685075.1 Bramus lutescens | reverse complement strand
AAGAAAGAAAGAAAGAAAGAAAGAAAGAAAGAAAGAAAGAAAGAAAAAGAAACATGAAAACCATCCTCAGGAATGACAGGAGTGGTTGATCCCTGGTGTCCACAAAGATGCACATATACCTGCACACTATCCCCATACACATGTGCACATAGATTTACAAAAGTGACTATATGGGTAATCACTTGCAAGTCAGAGGAGATGCCTTTAATTTCACTGAACACTTCATTTTCACCTTTAGAAATAAGTTAGTCATATTTAAGAAATAATGATTTAATTACCCATAGCATTTAAGACACAGAACTGCTCATATGCTCTCATTTCTCAAGCTGCACTGTGCAGCCGTATTGCTATACAGAATTTCATACATACCATAACACAAAACATATGAAGATTTTTAAGATTAATATTCTGATTTTATAATTCAGCAATATAATAAAATGCCATAGGATTAGTAGGAATCTGACTCAGAAAGTTAGCCTTATTGGACAACGCATCCTAGAGTCTGTATATCAGCATAGTTTGCTGATCACAAGTCTTTTGCACCAAATTGCCAACCTCTAGAAAGAATGAGAGAAATGCAGAGCCACATGTCTTATGCCATCACAGTATGTATATTCACTTCAATCATTTGCAAACAAACACTGACTCACTTTGCTTTATCACTTTCCCAGCCTCGAAGATGCTATTCAAAGGGATTATCACTTGCTCAGCACTTGTGATAGTATGTCAAACAGAATCAAAGAAATCTAAACACAGTTCAAGTACATGAATTCCTGAAGATTTTAGACTTGCTTTCAAGCTATATACGGGCTTGAACCCTTTCAAGTATTCTTCACTCTATTTGGATTTCAAATTCATCTGGATACTAAACATGAACATGAGTCTAAAATTAGATAGGTAACAGCTTTAGTGCTAATAGGGGCTCTGGTTCCGGCAGAAGCAAAGATCATGCAGAAGGAAGAACATGAAAAGGCAGGATTTGCACATTTAAGAAACTGTTTTGGTATAAGGCATGTGGAACAGCGAGACAAAATTGATGCATTTTTGACCCTGAGTTAGGTGAATTCAGAGCAATTCCAGCATGGATAGAGACTACAAATCTAATACTTAACAATAGATTAATAATATTTATTAATACATTAAGATATACTAAACCATTCTAAATATAAGTAGATTTTTCTCCTACTAGGGTTTTCTTTCTAAAACCTTCTTACATAGATGTTAAATATATACACATAAGAGTTTAAAGAATTTTGATATAGAGAAAAGAAAAGAAGATTTCGTGTTGGAGATGGTAGCGTTAAGACTCTGACATCTATGTTCTGGAAGAAGCAGAGAACATTCTAAAAAACAGAAACACTCTGGAGAGGTTGCAAAGTTGTAAAAAAGAAATAAAAATGATTAAATCAACATGAAGTACTCACAACTGACCACTGGCAAAACTAAAGAAAATAAATGATTCATAAGTTACTATAGAGAAGAAATGGTTCATAAGTTAACACATCTGCGATAGCTGCTTTTTTGATAACATAGGATTCCTGGAAACCTTCTTATGCCATTCCCACCAAAGCTAGGTATCAGAATTATGAGAATTAGTTCAGATAGGGAAATCAAACCCTAAATGATGTTCAAACATGTCATATCAAGTAGATAAAGACTACACAAATGTTATAAAATATAAGTTTCATGAAGTTAGCAAGGGTATATTTTAGTTAATTGCAAATTACAACCAAATATTGATTATACACTCTCAGATAACAGACATTGTGTATTACTATGTTACAATATTTTTTTGCGTTTTACATTAACCAAATTATTGAACACAACTGTCCATTCAGATTTTGCTTCCTGCTGAACTGAACCATTATTTAACGTAATTTCACCCCCAAAAATTACCTTCTGCAAAGTAGTTTCAAAAACATCCTCCTGAAAAATACACAGATTTAAAATAAATCATCAAAGTATTATTAGTAAATTTTAGTTAAAAAGCTGTAAATAACATAGGATCTTATTGATTTGTTGATATTACAATAAAGGTGTTTTCTGAGTGGAGTTTGCTACCAGAAGCAAAAAAATAAATAAGCATTCCTTGGTCTGTGAGAATATCAGTTCTCTTTACCTATAAGATAATTACTTAATATTCATATCCATGTAATTCTACACACATATACACATACACACACACTACACATACTTCTTTTATAACTTTAGGTTCATTAATTCCACAAGTTGGAAGTACCATCTGCTTAAGGATAGTCTTAAGTCCAAGGCTTGGCATACATCAAAATCCTTGTACTGACAAACACATCTTTCCTTTTTGAACCCTTTAGCTTATATTTAACACACAGGAAAGTTTCAGTTATTTTTTTCTGTGCCTTGGGGAAATGTGACAGATACAGGTTCATATTTATGAATTTCTGTCCTTGGGTGCAGTTTAGAAAGGGCCCGAATAAGCAGTCTACGCATCTACAGATAATATCAATAAATATACTGTTTTTGTTTAATTTTGCACCTGCGTGACTTTTTTTTATTTTCATAAATAGTGTAGCTACAGAATTTCCACAAGTAACCTTTGAAATGCTGTTTATCTGTAACTTGAAACACATGGAAGGAATTAGTTTTTTTTTCCTTTTTCTCTTTCTGCTTATATTTGGTATATGACTCTCTGTCGAGAACACGGTGACTCCCAGAAAGCCTCATCCATTCTGCAATACTAAATACAACATTTTTCAGGCAGAGATACAGAAAACTAATTCTGTAAGACGTTAACACAAACAGGGCAAGTCAAACCAATATATGTAGACAAATATGGCAGACTTAAAATTTAGAGCCTTAGAAAAGAGACAGGCTATGAAATTTTAAAAAGAAAAATGGTGCTGCTTACTTTCTCTGCAAAATCAATACCAATTTATATTTAAAAAGAAATCTAATGTGATTTTATTTGTTTGTTTGTTTGTTTTTGACAGAAAATGAAGGAAAGGAAATTTTTCTACAACAATGGATTGTTAAGAATGTACACCAACCCTGGCACTCTGGTCTCTAAAGGGGACAATCCTGTCCCCCACTAATTGGACTGCCAAATTTCACTGGTTTGCCCTAGGATATCATAGAAAATTATTTGTGTGATTGATGAAAATAAAACACACCTCATGGCAGAGATAGAGAGAGAGGGAGAGAAAGAGAGAAATTAGAATACACACCAATTGCTTTTTCTACTGGGTTGTTTTACAATTTGTTTAAGCAATGTTACTTATTTCTACACATCTTTGCCTAATGTTTCAGAAGATTTCAGATAGTCTTTAATTATGTCTTATTATTAACCTCCTTTTGAAGACAAACATAACTGTAAAAACAATTCATATCAAGAGAGAATTGCTAGACATTCTGAAACTCATTTCGATGGAGTTCATCCCCTTCAAAGTTCCCACTTATAGAGGGTCCCGTTGCATAGTCTTTTGGAATATAAAATTATCCATGTTGATAATCTTTCTGCTAAGATCTTGGCGATTGACATTGATGGTATTCTAATTTTAAGATTTCCTTTTAAAATTTCCTGCATTGATTTTTATGAAGAGCTCTGTTTCTTGGGCCATTTAGTTATTTAAATTGAAATATCAGTCCAAGTATCACTAACATCCTACTTTTTTCATATTAGACTTCAAAGTTGTCAATTGTTTTTCTGATTGCATTATAATGCCTTAGCTTCATATCAACTGTGGAAGTATCTATTATGTATGCACAAAAGCCTCAATCTTGTTGAAATGCAGGTAGACTAGATACTCCATCCAAATATCTCTACCAACTTCTTTATAGGCATCATCTTTTCCCACAGTTGGGTTAGCTCCATTGATTAGTCTCTTTACAGTGAGTTATGCATAAATGTGATATAATATGTAAAGCATTTTGTATCCCAGTATTGAAGAATCGCCGTATTGAATCCTAGCTTCCTTGATTTCTCTGTGAGGTCTCAGAAGCACGCATTCCAAATGACACAGCTTTGATACTACATCTGAGTTTCTGTTAACAAGTAATAACCTAATTTATAAAACATGCATTCTGAGGGAAAATATACCTAGTGTATGTTCAGTCACAAAAAGTAGCACAGTGTATCGACTGCAGTGCCTAGTGTTATCCTTCTCAATTGAAACAAAGGAATAATAAAAGGTGACCTTTACACCTCAAAATGACATTGCATAAGTTAAATACAACTAGAAGCTCCTGAAAGTTTCCTGGGACAATTCTTCTTTGAAACATTAGCAGATATTTATAACTTCAAAGATATTTTTAAAAGCTTTCAATAATACTGCTAAGCAGTGTAGTGCATACAAAAAAATCCCTGAATTCAAATAGATAAGCCAGATCCTTACATTAGAAACATAAATAAAATTCTCACAAGTGGCTTCTATTATTTTCGAACATTAACACAGATACAATCAGGAGAAAGACAGTTGTCAAGCCCCTATCTAAAACTGAAGAAAACTTCAAAATATGTATATCCAGAGAGCCCTGAAAGAATTTCACTGAAAGATTTAATAGTTCGTATCAAATATTCCATTTAACGTTCTTTTCTATAGACCCCATCAATCTTTTGATTGACTGACTTTGAAGCTCTATTAATACATCCTACAGTCAAAGTTTAAATGGAGTTTAATGGAACTCATCCAAATCTATAAAAGCATTCTCCCCCGAAATTAACTTATAACCCACAAGTTAATGAAATGAATGCAACTGGCTTTTCCCAGGGTGGGATACTGCTGAATGAGTCAAAGTGCGGAATCTTATACTGACTAGACAACCTGAAGTCCTGCTCCCTTCACTAATGTTCTGGGGTACCATAACCCTGGAGGTACATTAAGGATGCTACTCTATACCACATGGACACTTTAACTACAGCTACTACAGAATTTACATGATGCTTTGTAGCTCATTGAGAAATACATAAATTGTACAATTTCCAACAATCTTTCATGAGCAGTGTCAATGTATAATACCTATTTTAATCTTGACATAGTGTTTCATGACTAATAAGATACCCAATAGCTAAGAGGAATCTATAATTGTGTGCTCCTTTAAATAATCAGTAAAGGAATA
This sequence comes from Bramus lutescens, assembly GCA_001685075.1. Lineage (NCBI taxonomy): Eukaryota > Metazoa > Chordata > Mammalia > Rodentia > Cricetidae > Bramus > Bramus lutescens. Next base: position 355,934 of record LOEQ01003611.1, on the reverse strand, counting down.
AATGTGTTATTAAAATGGTATTTCAAAATCAAATCCAGCATGCTATACTTTTCCCCAAAACAAAACTATGTATAGAAACAGACAAGTTACCCAGACAAGCTTTGTACCTCTGTTTAATTCAACCAAGAAAGTAATCAAGTTCGAATAAATGGGTCATCTGAGGAAAGTCTATAGAGTTGAATTTATTTACAAAGGAGAACAGACGGCTGCCAGCACACATGGCTGAGGTGCTGGGGGCTTGGGGCTTACAACTTTCAGCTATAAAAAGCAATAGCATATGGGAGGTGTTAAGCAGCTGTTCTATTCCTGCTCCGGAAATAGTTTTGCTTAGGAGTCCCAGCCAACAGAAATAGGACCAATTGATCAAAGTTACAGCCAGGCAAATATTAGCTTGTCATAGGAAAAGGAGCATTCTTAAAATTAGAGCTGTTGAGAATTGAAATAAGTTGCCCTTGGAGGCAGAATGACCTTATAGCTCTAATTCTTTGTGGAGTCTTGCCCTATCACACTGCTTAAAAAAAAAATCTCACTATAGACTGGAAAGGAAAGAGAAGGGGCAAAAAGAAAGAGAGATGGAGAGTTCCTTGTGAGCATTATATGAGATCAGTAACAATCTCTACCATGGATGCAGAACTTGTTTGTGAAGACTCCTTAATGATAGCTTTGGGTTATATAAAAGAAAACATCATCCCCAGTTAGGAAGAGTTAGGAAAACACTTATCCCCAGTCAGGGATGGTGTTTATGTATCTAACAATGTAAAGGTGCTTCTCGTGTCTTCAAGAAGAAAGGACCTCAGAACTAGCAATATGCTGACACTGAGTGTCACAAAGAAGCATGGCTTCAGATTCTAAGAAGAAATGATGCATAGTTTACTTCAAAACATTTTCATAGTTTCTGATGTGCTGAATCCTATTGTTCATTAATTCAGAAAATGTTCATTAATCACTTATCACAAAAACAATCAGCAACTACTCCCACTTCTACAAAGTGTGGTTCTAATTCTCGAGACAAACAACAAATATATAGATTTAGAAAAAGATGCAAAATAATTAGGTTTATCATTATGAATGACAGTTATAATTGGATATACTGGAGTATGAATTGAGGCTTAGTATCTCTATAGAAAAGGTCTACCAAACAAGGTGATAATTTTGTAAACAATGAAAATACAGGCCTTACATTAGGTGACGCATATTTCAGAGAGAGCTAATGTTATTAATAAGGAAATGACTCCTCCTACAATTCCTTCAGTCCTGGCCACAGCTGTCTCACTTCTTCAGATTCTAAGGAAGAATACACACAATTTCTCTTCAATTTTCCCATTCCAAAAGTGTCCAGGAATGTTCTTCTTTCCACAATAGACAGAGAGTGCCTTAGAAGCCGTGAATGCCCACACTGTAGAATGATACTTTAGCTGTATTCATGCAAGGGTGTGTAAAAACATACAACTAACCTTAAAGCTGTTAAGATAACTAAGGGAAAGGGCAATGATGCCTAGGGCTTGGACTTATCAGATTGGCAAGGAGATCTTCCTGGGAGTTTGCTAGAGCCTACCTTGAGAAATTGTGTTATATTTTCAAGAGTCCCGTTCTTGGTTTTTTGAGATCAACATGACTGTCTCCTACACAGCTTCAGGCCCTTTTATTTTCTGTTTTCCTCAACCATTTTACCCTTAATAGTCATTTTAACATGGGCATTTATCTTTACCATCATACTAACAGCTGGTATCAGTAAGGGATGCTATGATTTAAAAAAAAATGGTGCTGCCTACAGAACCAGGGAAACTAAGGTTTGAAGAGAAAACAATCCATAAGCAATTTTTTTGTATGTGTTATAACTGTAGCTTAAAACCTACAAGGATAATTATGGGTATCATTAGCATATGCATGGCATATTCAGAGTAAAACAGAGTTATTGAATGAGATAATATAAAAAGTGCCCTATAGCTGGAACACATAAATAGACAATCACTGAATTCTGGGAGAGTACAAATTTAAACAAGCAGGGAGATGATGGAAGATGCACTGAATAATGCCAGAAAAGCCATGGGAACAGCAGAATACTGGGCAAGGATGTGATATAAAACACAAGTAAATGGTGTCTATGAAGGAAATCAATTAAGAATACATTCGTGGATTCAAGTAAAATTTGAGCTTGACAATATTGAGAAAGCGATGATCGTGGCTGCGGTGGGATCTGAACTGAATGCTATTGATAATGAAGTCTGATTGGGGAGTAAAAGAATGGAGGAGTGTAATGGAAGGACAGATTTTTTTCTTTTTGTTTCTTGATTATGTAGAAGCATACTAGAAGATGCTGGCCTGATGGGGATTCCATTCCATACAAAAGTCAGGTGTGGCTAAGGAAGGTAAGGAAATAAAGGGATTGTTCTTTGTGTGATTGATACCTAATGAGGTAGACTGTACTTCTGAAAGAGATTTCTTCAGACAGTATGAAAGTGCCATATCCTCCAAAGGCAGGAAGTTGTGGGGTTTGCTTTTTGGATGGTACATAAATATTTTGTGAATAACTTCTATTTTCTTAATAAAGTACAAAGATTCTGAAAAGTGAGCATAAAACTATAGGAAGTGATCTATTGATTCAGCACAGTCACTATCAAAGTCCTAATAACATTTTTCATAGAACTAGAGAAAACCCTGAAATTTGTATGGAAACACAAAAGTCCCAATTAGTGAAAACATGCAAAATAACGAGTAGATCTAAAGCTACCATAAAACCTAATATCAAATTATAATACAAACTTTCATCAGCTAAAATAACATGGTACTGGGATAAAAACAGACACACATATAAACAAAAAAGAATAGACCCATAAATGTAACACGCAGCTACAACCGCTTTAGTTTTGACAAAATTTTCAAAGCATTAAATGACAAAAGACAGCTTATTTGTTATATGGTGTTTTGAACACTAGTTACCCACATGTAGAAGGGTGAGACTTGGTCCATGGTTCTGAAATGGTCCAAAACAATTCAAAATCGATCAAAGACCTGAAGTTATGACTTGGAACTCCCCAAGGATTTTCTGAAAATGACTTCAAATAGCTCAGGAAATAATCCCAATAGCTGGTAAATGGGGTTACTTGAAATTATAGTACCTCTCGAATTCTGCCAAGCAGAAAAATAACCAGGTAAAAAGACAGTCTATGGAGGAAAGTCTTTGTCAACAGCACATCTACTGGAGATTCATAAATAAAATTTTGAAACATTCCAAAGTTTAAACATCAAGAAGAGAAACACACAATAGAAAAAATGATTGCTTCAGTAAATATGAATATTAAGTATAAGGAATATAATAATGCAAGTTAAGGCAGTTCTCAAAAGAAGAAACATAAATGGCAAATACACTTTTGAAAAAATAAAAAAGTGAGCAACCGTTGTCAGTAAAAAAAGAATTCACGTTATAATTTGCATTTTATCTGCTAATTATACTGACTAGAGACTTCTTCCCAAGCCAGAAAAATCAGGATATCAGAACAACAAACAAGGGCCAGTAAAATTTCTCAGTGGGAAAAGGCAACCTATGGCAAGGCTGATGGTTCAATTTAGCCCTAAGAATGCACATGGTAAAAGAAGAGATTCTGGCCAGTTATCCTCCAACCTCTACAAATACACTATGGTATGTGCACCCATACACATAAGCACAGGGTCACACATTAAATAAATAAACATACAAGCAATGGCAATAAACACTGTTGGTATTACTAACTGGGTTATCACAAAGTAGAACTACCTAATGATCCAGCCCAGCATACACTAAACGGAATCTAAATCAGCATACCATAGGGATACAGAAACTTCAGTGTATACTGTTGTGTCATTTACTGGAGCCAATATTTGAAACTAGCCTTGTTATTTTTCAACAGACAAACAGATTTAAAACTGTTCTGATTGGGCACAAAGAAGAATATAATTATGTAATTTGTAAGAAAAGGGATGGAATTGGAGATCATCTGTTGAGAGAAATGAACCAGATCCATAAAGACAATTAGTACACACACACAGACACACACAAACACACACACACACACACACTAATATATAAACACAAGGGGGTCAGAGCGCTGGATATAGAGTGAAATGGAAAAAAGAAAGAAGAAAGGATAACAAATAGATGGGGGAAATAGTGATGCTTTTTCCTATTTAAGAATCTAGATTGAAAATATATATATATAAACAAGACATAAATGTATTATGGAAAGTCAGAATGGAACTTTTGTGTGGAGAAATGATAAGAGCAACCTGGGTTAGAAAGATGGTAAAACAGTTTGGGCAAATATCACCAAGGCACATATTATGAACAAATAGTAACAAACTCCATTATTTTATATTCTATATAAATTTACTTGTTTAAAAAAGAAATGTGAGTAGAGTTGGAGTGTGGTGGAGTGCCTGACAAAGTGTTAATAGTCATTATTAAATTTCATTTTCCTAATTGCATAGACATGCAAATTAGAACATCACATAATCTGCAGTTTAAAAATAAAATATACATAAGTATACATATATCATTCCTTATCAAAATGAATGGAAACTAATTTAAATTAATCATTTATTAATTACTAATTCCTCTAAAAATCAATAAGAAGAGGTATTAAATTTGTAAAGAATTTGAAATGCTAATTATCTTCACTTTAATTTAATGGTAATATTGCGTCAATTTCTCATGGAACTTTTTAATTTAAGAATCATTACTAATTCAAGATATATCACCAGCTGAACACATTTCAGTGAACTCTTTAAAATCAACTTTATTTCTTTGTCTTAAGTATGCTTCTGTATTTAGATGAAAATTCCCAAAATGGTACAATTCTGACTCCTTTCTGACCTTTTTAATGCAAGCACACGCACACACATAAACACTGCTCTAAACAAATCATGTTTTTAAAGATAAGAGAGAACAGAACTATGAAGATAATGGTGTACACCTCTTCTAGTTACATTACCTGCGTGACATGTGAATAGTAATAAGTGATTGGAAGCTATTAAACAGATTATGCCAATAGTAATGAACTAATAGATTAAATTCTTCAGAAGAAGTCAACTCTTCTTAAAATAGCAGAAATACTGTCTAAAGTAGACCATGAAAGAAGTGTTTCATTTAGAGCACAAAATACAAGGACATTAATATGAAAATATGGAGGAGTTTCCTGAGAATGGACCTTGATTTCCAGAGAGTATGCTCTATAGGAAAGACCTGAAATGCTAATTTAATGGTATAAGTATGGAAGAATACATACTATGTAACTTTTGAGACTACTTGATCACAGATTTAAGAGGACAGCAATGCAAAGCACTTTTTCAGTTGTTTTAAAGTATGCTTTTATGATTTGAGGGTAGATTTATAGAGGCAGGATCTCAGATCCAGAATTATCCATCAGTAAAATATAGATAACAGTAGGAGGCAAGTGAATAATTGTAAAAGTCTTTAAAAAATCAACTATGAGAGAGAGAGACATCCCTGTCATATAGTAATTAAGGTAGAGGCAGAGAGATGAGAAATTCAATGTCAATATCATCTACATAATGGATTTTATATAATATTGCATTGCATGAAATAGTCAAAATTCTTTTCTTAACCTCAAAAGATACTCACACGAAAATACAACTATGATATCTTCATTGAGTGATCACATTTCCTACCATCTAGATTGGTTACTTTTCTATGACTAATGCAACTTATAAAAGAAAGAGTTACCTTCCGCTTTTATGTCCTGAGGGATAAAAATCCATTCATTATGGCCTGAAATCATGACAACAATTGGTAGACACAGAGGCAGTAACTGCTGAGAACTCACATCTTGAACCACATGTGGGAAGCAGAGAGAGGACACTGGGAATGGCATGTCACTTTTAAAACCTGCCACCAGGGACCTATTTCCTCCAGGAAGAGCAACCTATCTAAACACTGACAACAACTGGGAACCAAGTAATCAAACTGAGCCTATAGGGAGCATACTAATTCAAATCACTATACCATCTCCCTCTGGTACATAAATGACCCCAAAGCTAGCATATCTGTTCCTTATAAATTGTCTACTTACTTGCTTGTCTTTTAACAGGCATTTGAGTTACACGATGAACTTCCTCCAGTTTGACACACTTGGTTTCTGTGACATACGGGATTTAGTACTATTTATGAAGTCAAGCATGTAATAGATATCGTTGAATGGACTGTCCTTGAATAAGAGAGATAGAAAGTGGGGGAAATATATCAATTGAATTGTTTTCCATTGATTCTAGCAATCTTTCTGTGGAAAGTCTTTGAATGAGGACATAAAAATATTGGATATAGTGATGAGAGGTTGAGATAGTCATAACTGAAGATGTAAGGAAGGTTGACTGTGATAAAGAATTGAACAAGAGACATGACTGTTTAAGGGACAAGTTAGACATGGCCAAAAGCTCCATCCATGTGGACTGAGAGAATGTCAGCAAGGGAAGTAGGATTTCTGATTCAGGAGGGCAGTGAATAAGAAGCACATCAAGTAACTGGAAAAGATTTGCCTGAAGTAGATGAAACTATGATGATACAATACGTGATGGAGAGGTGGATAAGATAGAAAAATGGAGTGGTGCATACCCTAGGAGGAGAGGTAGAGCTGGAGATGTGGTGGTGGTAACAGGTGAAAGGTCGACACTCTGTTATTGCCCAGTAGGGCAGAGTGGTTTGCAGTACCCTTGGAGCTTATGCAGATGCAGATTTAGCCCCAGAACTAGCCATCAAGCTGAGGAATTGCTCTATCTCTGGGCATCAAGCAATGCTCGAGATAAGGAAACATTCACTTCCTGGACCTGTTGGAAGGACCAATAGTCTGTGATGCCTCCAGAGGCCATGTAGCATCTATAGTACATTTTGTTGTGCCTGGCTACAGTAAAGCCTGAGATCAATGTTGGTATGTTGATTTAAGAAATCTATGCCACTGATTGATGACTTGGTGATGTCCTCAAGATTTGCTGTCTCACAGTGTGGGGGGGGATGATGATTTGAGTGGCATTTGTAGACACCTGAGGCTATGATGAGACCCAAGGACCATGCAGTAATTGAGGGCCATGACTGGGTTGGTGGTTCTCTGGAAAAAAGACTGTGTTGATGTCTGTATCCTGTGTTACTATTGTGCTGTTTCATGAAGCTATATTGATGTCCAAGGGTTGATCAGCACAGCTACCACCTGGGCTCTGATCCAGGGCTTTGAGTTTGCTTGAGCATGTGAAGGGGACAGTCCTGTGGAATCATAGTCACAGAATCTCCATGACCTTGGAAACAACAGGATATCTGAGAGGAGTTTTGGTGAGGGTCCAGTACTGATGGTGTAGCAGAAGCCAGAGCCCTTAAACCAGACCAATGACTCATTGAAATGAACAAGTAAAGCTGTTTGGGGAAAAGCGTCTACTGATGGCACACTGCAGCTTCCAGTGCCACTACAGAGAAAGAGGATGTGATGCAGAGGAAAGATGGAGGAGCAGACTCGGGCAGAGGTGGAAGAATGATCTTGTTTTTTTCTAATTGAGGTTTTTTGGTGGGTGGGGTCCTTTGCTGAATTTTTATTTTATTTTTGCGGGGTTGGTTACAAGGGTGGTGGTGGAATGTGGAAGAACTGGAAGTGAGTGGGTTAGGGTTACATGATGTAAAACTCCCAAAGAATCAATAAAATACACTGAGAAAAAAATGAATTATAAAATTTATTTGCTGCATAGTATAGCAACAGAAGAATATAGCAGCCCCTACATGACAAAAAGATCATGATGAAGATACATCAATGATGCACAATGAGGAGACTCCTGATTCCTACCCTAAGAAAAAGTATAGCAAGGGCAGCAACAGTTTGCACCAGGCAGGTAGAAGAGAATGCTGTCTGGATATTTTTTCTGACCTCTGTCTTAGATAAAGGAACATGTAAAAGGTTAGACAGTACACCATACTTGTTTCATCAGGATAGGCTAACTGATAACCTGCCAACTAAAATCTTGAGAAAGGCAGTAAGAGGGGCTCAGGACTCTACTTTGTCTGTCTCACAATTCACCTGAAAAATCATTCCCTCAAATACTATCAATGTTCTATATAAAATATTTCTTATTTTCTAGAATGTGGAAACAAGCCCATACCAAAGCATGGCATGTACTTAAGTGGGTGGTTCTCAACGTGGGAAATGGGTGATCCATTTTAGCATTTTGTTATCAGATATGTAGTACATGTACATGTAATAATATCTGGGAACATTCAGGTTGTCACAACATGGAGGTAGGGAGTAAAGACAAGCTTGCTGTTGGTTTTTGGCAACAACTGGATAAGATATTTTGAATCATAAAATACATAGGTTTCCCATGAGTGAGAAACCCTGATCTAAAACAAAGGTAACAACTCCACTCCTCAATCTCCAACATCTCTGGGTTAGGATTGACTGTGGACTGAATAGTGTCCTTATAAAGTTATGCCCATGTGTCTTAGAGGTCATGGAGACCAATGTGACTGAATCTGGTGATATGAGTGAAGAGAAAATGTCAGTACAGCTGAAGGTATAAAGAAAGTAAAGTGTGCTGATAAGATTTGTACCACTGAAGAAGAGGAAGAGACTCCTAAATTCTTTTTGGTATATGACATAAAGACACAGCAAGATGGCAGCCATTTATAAGCCATAAAGAAGTCTCTATCTATAAACCAAAACTGATGGGTTTACGGTATTTAATTCCACACTTTCAATGACAGAAAAAATAAGTTTTCTTTTTTAAGAAATCTAACTTGTAGCATGTTGCTATGGTAGCCAGAGCAGACCAAAACACCCTAAAGTCTATTTCTGACTCCAGAGAGGCAAGGTGAGCTCTTTCCATGAGCTCAGACACTTCTGGAAAAGCAATTGCTTTTCTGATAAGAGTACAGATGTGGCTGCAATTTCTTTTTTCTATTCCTCCTTTCCTGCAGAGTTGAAGCAGTTATCCTACCCTCAATGATAACCAAATATTGTGCAAATTGACAAGCATATACTGAGACACCAGCCCTGTCATTGTTGTGGACGCCATGAAAACTAACAGCCTATCTCTTTGCTTTCTTAAATGTAAAGAAAAGTCATTTAAATTCTGTTTACTTGGGTTACAAAATTATCTAAACGAACGGCTTCTCTGAATTCATAGGAATAGAGAAGTTCTTGTTTAGATGCAGCTGGAGTCAAAGTCATTTTCAGTATATCTTCAAATTGCAAGGAGAAATTTTCAACACTGAAAATGACAGCAGATAGAGAAACAGAGCAAGATATTGGAGGAAAATATGTTCAGTGTTTCTGGAGAAAACATAGGATTGCCACATCTCTGGCAGAGGAAAAGCACAAAACCTATTAACACTGACCTGTAGCCTGGTCTCCATCTGCAAGGAGACAATGAGTAACTAAGCTGATTCTCCTACTAGTCTGGATATTTCCTGTGGAGTTTCATCTCTGTGGCCACAAATAAGGGATGTGATTACTCTTACAGTAAAATTTGCTTTTCTCTTTTAACTATATATGAGGTTTTAAAAACAGTTCTACTATGCGCTCACCTCATTGAAAGTGAAAGTTATGAAGACAGATGTTCTCAAGCCTATGAATACTTAAAGCTTTTTCTTATCCTGTTAATGACGTACCAAATTCACATTTAATTTCCCCCTATAAGTTTTAACACTGATCGAATTTTTAATATAACTAATACCCTAGTTTTACTCTTTGGGAGATTTTCTGTTGAACATATATGTTGAATATTTCAGCAAAATTTTCTACTCAGTAGTAAAGAAAAAAATGAAAAATTAACATTTACACTGTATTTTCTATTATTCAGTTTGCTAATGTTAAGGAAAGTAGGCTAAATACTCGGTGCCTCATGTACAAAGAACTCAAACATCAGAATTTGTGTTCTTTTAGTGATGATGCAAGCCTGATGAGTGAGCAACGAGAAATCAAATGTCTTATCAGTTGTCTGTTAGACATCCACAATAATATTTTTATTTTCCCTTAGGGAACTGCCATATTTTTTGCTGAATAGACTGATTCAGAATTAGATATCAGCTGCCTGAAATGAAGTGGCATACTCTGAGCACATGAACTTTATAAAACACATGACTTCTTACTGGCATAAACTCTAACAAACACACTTTTTTAAAGTGCTGCTTTCCATGAGAAAGTTTTTATGTTTTAAAATGTAGATACTTTACCATATTCTCAATACTGTAAATAAGTTATGGTAATAATGTGACATGCACAGGGAAAGAGTTCAGTGTCAGCTTCTGTGAGTATTTAAAACAGTACCAAAATTGGACCAATTGCAAATTAAGTTACCATAGTTGTTATTTGATTAGATATAATAGCAATATGAACCTAAACAACATGAGTCTAAAAATTATAAGCATGTTTTAGAATCATATCATTCTTATGAAGTTTGTACTTTCATTATTGATATTCTACCCCAGAGTACAGTAAACCTAGCCTTCTTTATTTTGGAGTTTCTCTTTCAAAAACTACTTTCTCTACATCATGGATAGTAAAGTTTCAAAAATATATAATACTTAACGATTTCTCAAATGGAAAATAAGAAAGCCAAAATTAGCATACAGACCTGAAATCCTGGTGCCACCCTCCCTCCCTTAGAGAAAATCAAAAATAAGTAACACAGCTAAAGTAGAGCTTGGATATAATATATCATGAAAATTATTCATCAACAGCATCACATGATATAGGAATCCACCAAACTTCAACAACACCATGAATAATCTATGACTCTATGGAATAGGGTCATTGGGAAAAGACTCAGTAGAAAAGTTCTTATCCTACAAGCCTAAGGGCCTGAGTTTGATTCCTCAGTATCCAAACCAAAATATGGCCCACAGCGGCCTGCACTTGCAATTCTAGTGCTGAGTAGATAGTAACAGAATTCCTGGGGCTTGTTTCTCAGCCAATCTAGACTAAAGGGTGAGTTCTATATCAACAAGAGACTCTCCCTCCAATATAAGGTAGATGAGGTGGATACTTCCGGAAGAATGACTTCTGAAGTTACCCTCTCTTCTTCACACATATATGAAATGTAACTTCACACAGCAGTGTCCCATACAAACAAGAACACACACACACACACACACACACACACACAATTAAAATAAAACCAACCTTGGTAAACATTTCTTTCCTTGCATGCCAACGTTTTACTTTAAAAATTTTGGTTTTTTATTCTTTTTTTTAATTTTTTATTAAAAATTTCCACCTCCTCCCCTCCTCCCATTT
>LOEQ01003611.1:324967-335260 GCA_001685075.1 Bramus lutescens | reverse complement strand
CTTTGGGAGAGCAGGCAATGCTCTTAACTGCTGAGCCATCTCTCCAGCCCCAGAACTTTAAAAATCTGTCTGAAAAATTCTCAAAAATAGAGATATCAAAGAAGTGCTATTAAGGACGATGACTTGTAACAAAATGAAAATGACATTGTGAATCCAGCAAAGCATTAAAATAAAAGCAAAAGGATTTGCGCTAACAGTTCCTATGTGGTTTCATTATAATCAATAATTAGGGTTGGACAAGTAGCTGGTACTAGGAAAGCTTCCTGGAAGACCCAGTGTCACATAGCCCCACAGCTTGCTTATCTCTTCTACATGGAAATATATGAACTGCACAAAAACTTTCATAAAGCATGTGTCTAGATCATTACTAAGAATGATCTTACTGAAAATGGTAAACTTCCCTTCTGTCCTAGGCATCTGTCCTTTCAAAGTCTGTTGCTCCTTTCTCATAAATTACTTCTTGAATTTATATGGTGAGTAAAACATGTATATGAATCCAGACAAATATTTTATAAGCTATCTTTAAATTTCATTTTTCTACTTCAAATATCACAGATACGTATAGCTTATAGTTTGTAACTTCTCACACCCTCAAGCAATGAAATATGATCATATGTATGAAATAAAAGTATGATTTGGAAGCTGGGGAGATAGGTCTGTCAGTAAAGTGCTTGCTTACAAACATGAGGATCTGAGTTCAGTTGTCAGAAAAGTTCAGAAAAAAATGGGCAAGATAGTACATTTTTTCTAATCTCAGCACTGGGAAAGCAGAGGCAGGTAGATCCCTGGGCTCTTAGTCTTTCCTTCCTACCCTACTTGGTGATATCCAAGCTAATGAGACACTTTGTCTTAAAGAACAACGTGAATGGCGATGAAGGCATGATACCTTAGGTTGACTTGTGCCTCCATCTGTATGCACAACACTCCATGCACACCTCTGCACCCACACTTTTACATACATACACACACACACACATACACACACACACACAAATGCTTCTTCTATACTACATTTGTCCTTTAAGTGGTTTAGAAATTTATACTTATTTGGATATCACATCTTTATGAGTCTAATTGCTTTTTCAACTGGCTGGTTCTCAAGAAATAAATGTTTTTTTATCCTTTTTAAAAAATTATCTGCCATCAGTGACATTACTTTGCAGGGTCATAGTTTTCCTCTTGGGCAGAATGATTGTCTCCAAACATGTCTATGTCTAATGATATGTCTTGTTTATCTATTGTCTAACATTAAAAAGGTAATTTTGCAACTGTCAGTTAGAATATATACGTCATAATGGAGAGATAATATAGCATTATCTGATTGGTCCAGTGTAATCATGTAAATCCTAAAATTCATTTCTTCTCTCTGCTAAATTTGGTTCTTGAGGAAAGGGAAGACAGTGGAGTCAGAGAAATGCAATGTGAAACTCCCAGTCAATACTTTGAGGGATTCAAGGAATGAAACCAGCCTCTTCCTTGTGGAGAAAACTCAAATTCCTCCTCCCCCATCATCTAAAGAACAAACCACATTCTTAACTCCTTGATGTTAAACCAGTCAACTGTAGTACCACTTTTGATGTCCAGGACTGGATCCTCATAACCATTCATAATTTATGCCACTATATAATATTCATATGGTAGCAATATCAAACCAAGATTCAGTCTTAATAACTTTCCATTTTCCTCCAATTTCTATCTATCAGAAACCACTTAGAAAGCTTCTCTCCTTATTTACTTTTCTCTATATATATATTACAGATTTTGAGGGACTCTCAGAATCATGACTTGTGTAATTCATCATTTTGTGCTTATGGCTAGATGACTGGAACACAAATTGTGATTTACATCTGTTCATGCTGAGACTTATCCACTCAATTTCAATTCAACTACACTAGCCTTCCCAGATGGTTGACCAAATCTTATATCCCTCTTCTCATTTTTTTCTGAGCTACTCATTTTAGAGTTTAATATTTTGTTAGATATTTTCAAATCATCATAAATTCTGTATGGGTTAGAAAAAATACAAAATTAGAGTCTTCTTAGTGGATACACATGTATGATGAATGCATAGAGCCATGGATCTCTTTCTGTACAGCTACTGAATCTCACACCACATGTACAGATTTTAGATATGATTCTTTAATTCTCATACTTAGTTCTTTCCCTAACTCTGACATGTTAGAAGAAGTGAGGTGGGGTGGTGTTTTACAAATTCTGAAGTTCTAGCAAGACTTTTCTCTATTCATTTCTGCAAGCACCATTTTCTAAATTTATGTCAAGTTAAGCCATTTGATTTCAAGAAAATTATAATGGAGTCATAGTTTCATATCATGGAGGATTGTTTTTCTTTTGATTTAGATGATTATAAAAAATGTTGAGTCAATGTTACATTTCCTTTTTGTTTCCATTGGCTTCACAGAACTGGGAACTCAAATTGGAAGGTTGTGTAAGCCAATAGCAGACACTGTCTCACTGTACCTCTCAAGAAAGCTCAACAGATTATTTCCCACATGATTTTGACACAGACAATTCAAACTTATTTCCAAGTCCTTTAATTAGCCAATAAAAAAGCACAAATGTGTTTGTTTCACCCCAGTGATTTGTAAAATGAATTATCAAAGCATCAAAGAAAACATTAGAGTCCCTTTTGTAAGATCCATTATAGAAATTTTTAAAAATAATAATACCTTACAATGGCATAAACACATTCAGAAATCACTGCAGTGTTTTAGATATTTGTGAGCAAACCCTTGATCCTTAGCATGTTCAGAACTGAGGATTTAGAAATCATTTCAGGTTTGTTCAACTGAAGAAATATGCTAACGTTAAAGAGATGACACATCTCACTGGTGCATAAGCCTCCAAAACTATTAGGAGTCATGAAATTTGAATTCTAGTCTGTAGTACTTCAATGAAAAATTAGTATCACATAATATCACAAATTTGAAGATATTTTTATCATGTATCAGTTGACAAAACAAATAAAAAGACTAGAGTACTTTCCCCATAGACTTATAAGCTAGATATCAGGTTTCTGTGGTAATCATTGCCTTGTGGGATTTTTAGGGTCATTAAGAGAATCAGGAACCAAAGGAAGCTTAATACAGTAACTTGCTTTCTTTTCCCACGGTTTCTATATCATTGCACCTAGTATCATCTGTAATTAACATGAACAGCCAACATCATTTCCAAGAAATTATGCTATATATTTTTCTTGGGAGCTCCAGGTTCATATATACTTGGGTCTTTCTATTTCACTCATTGACAATATCTAAAAACTCAAGTACCCAAGTAGCTCTTAGTTTTCCTATCACTTATGGAGGTCTTTCCTTGGGCCTTGATTAGAATAGAGTCCATACATTAGAGCAGAATTATCTGTGCAACGTCCTGTGTTTCTTCACACTGCAAATACCCCCACCTCCACCCCCAATGACATCAGAGAAATCTCCAAATGTCCCCTCGGTTCATCTATTCTTCCCCATTCATGAAGACCATATGAGTTTAAGTTGAACAACTAGATTATTTACCATTTAAATCTCTTGGGCACGTTCACTTGGCACAGTGGAATTCCTTTCTGGACATACCCATCTCCTACATAAACTCTGTTCATTTCTAAACATATAATTATGTAGGTGGACATACCCCTGTGTATTCTAAAACACCATATAATATTAGGCAACAGCATTATTTAGTCTCTCTCTCTCTCTCTCTCTCTCTCTCTCTCTGTATGTGTGTGTTAACCAATGTTGAGATAATAACCAATGTTGTGACAATATCCACATTCTGGTACTAGATATTAATTCTAAGGTCTTACATAATAGGCAAATTCTATTTCATTCAGTTACATTTTCAGTATTTGGTTTCTTCAAACAGGATATCATAATATATTGTAGTCTTTCCTTGTACTTGAAGCCCAGGGTAAGTTCAGACTTGTTATCATTCAGCCTTTGCCTCTAGAGTACATGGATTATTCATTTCCTACCTAGGTTTATTAGAGTTAAGTTCTAGGAAATGGTGTAGTATCTTTCAGCTGGCCTAAAATTACCAGGACACATTTAAATACAAAAATGGGCATGTGACTTTTAAAGATATGAATACTGAAATGAATCCATCAGGGAACTGCCTATATAAAATGAAATTTAATGCATGTCATCTCATCTCATAGTGTGCAGCAGAAAATTGCTTCCTCTTTGTTTCGGTGCTAAAAATGCCAGAGAACATTTTTGCACATCATTTGAACAGAGGCCTTGGCCATCAATATACACAAGTGTAAGCTGCATTACTCTTGCCAAAGTCACAGAACATGTAACTATGAAAACATTGCTTTCAAATGTCAATGACAAAACCATTCCCAAAGGTCAAGTTTGGTTTTCAGGTTTTGTTGCTGTTGTTTATATTCTTTTTGTTTCATTTTATCCTATGCTTTCCTAGAGTGTGACATTAAATCAGTGAAATTATCTGAAAATTCCTTCGACTTCAGAAGATGACCAAGAGCAAGAAAAATTATTATTTCCAATTTATGAACATACTCTAAGACAACTGGGTCATGGTTGTAACTACCCCTGCTTCTCAAGTAGCAAAATAAATAGATGGTTGCCCAGGAGCAGTAAATATCTACAGTTGGAACAATAAAAAAGTGCTTTCCACTTCTTCCCTAGTTTCTAAAAGTAACAGTAGCGTTCACCAGTAATTATTAGTGAAGCAGCCAATTTGCTATTTGTCACTGAATAAGGAAGCATTGGCTAGCATTACCCAGGTATAAAGGCTACACACAAATCAAATATGAATAAGTATTTATTTCAGGACTACATGAACACACACACACATGCACACACACATAACATACACATACATACACATTCACATGCACACATACACATCTTTGGGAAGAAGCTGTTCTGCAGGTAAAGAATGTAAATCAACTTTCTTCAGACATATGATGAGTTATTAAGGATTCTATGATTTGCACAAGGCAAGATAATATTCTAAAAGATTTCTCCAATGTAGAGTTGAAACAGGAAAGTGTTACTGTGAATTAATGCCATGTCCTTGGTCTAAGAGGAAAAATTTATATGTTCTTCCTTCAAAGGTTAGAAACAAAGGTCTTTATGTAAGATTCTCTCCCTGTTTCTTTTTAAAGACACATGCTGATGGGATCTTCATAATGAAGGCCAAACTTTCTCACAGGCACAACTAATTAAATGTTCATCACAAGACCTGGATAAATGGCAATCACACCAGGATTACTGCTCTGTATTTTCTCCAGCTTGAAATACTTGAAGAACACAGGTCATTAAAATGATCATATTAATCTTTTTGTTCTTGAAAATATCTAGACATTTTCTCTAACAGAATTTTGTAAACAGGCTTATTTATTGAAGGAACATGGCAATTGATGTGATAATGCAGGAAAATGCATTATATAATTCTTTAAGTGTAGAAGCCACTCTATGATGAATGAGCTTGTTTACATATTGTTTTTCTCCTATTTATTTTGGTTTACTATGTTGGCATTACTGTTTCCTGAGACTTTTTGTCCTTTAAGGCTGTATGTCACAAAACCTGGAAAAAATTCACTTTCTTGGGGTCAGAAAAATGGCTCTGCTGTTTAAACACTTGTTGTTCCTCCAGAGCACCCGCATTTAACATCCGGAACACACGCACCACATCTTACAACTATCTATGACTTCACATCCAGGTAATTTATGGACCTCATTCAAGTGTGTATGGTGAAGCAAAATGCATATAAGATAAAATAAATAAATCTAAAAATAATTGTAAAAATAAATACCTATCCATTTACCATATGACAGTGTACAATTAAAGAACAGAAATCCAATTTCTGCTTTATGTTAATGAAATTATGCATGATAAAATATAGTTTTATCCTACCTTCTAGTCTATAAACCTTTAGTTGTATGATTTGTGGACAATTTATTTACCTACTTTTATAGCAGAAATAAATAGCTCTCAGTTTATTATAAAAAGAAAATTTAAACATATATTCAGAAATAGCCATCAGGTTTAAAGACATATGTTTGTACTATCAGAGATGCGGGGTCTTTGAGCACAATGGTATCTCATCTGACCTTTGATGAACTCATCCTGGTAGCTTGTGTTCTAAATGATCAAGGTTACTAAAGCTGCCCCAAGCCAATGACTTCTTTGTTACATGACCAAGAAGAATATAGAAATGGAAAGCAGTGGGGGAGGTGGTAAAATGAACGTTGATCTAAGAGGAAAACTACCAAGTGGTCTTTTATGAGACAGCAGAAACTGGATAAAGAAAGAGGTAATCTTCATTCTTTAGGTATCTCAAGTTTGAACCCTGAAGAGCCTAAACACCCTAAGTAAGTTCCCTTAGCCAAATCAGAGAGGTGATCATGCATTGCTTCTCCAACCATGTGAATGATCCTGTATCTAACAGTCACCTTTAACATTGTCTCCTTTCTCCTTCAACTTCTTTTATAGATGAACTATTGAATCACTTTCTGTTCTCAGGCTATATTAGTAGCTCCTGAAACACTATAGCCCCATCTCCCTTACTTCCTACCGAGAGTTAATTCCTCGTGTGTTACCAGACCTTAAAAGATGGATGCAGGAGGATCATAAACATAAGGACAATGGGGGCACACCAAATAAACTATAATTATTAAATCTTTAGGTCTTGGATGATGAAATGACACTTGGCATATGATTTTTGTGAAATGGTCACCAGGCACCTTCTAGGTTTTAGAAGTAGCTTCCAACTGTATGCTTAAGTAATTCTGTCTCGTATAGTTACTTAACATGGACCAATCCAAAACTTCCCATACCCTGGTAGCCTCTCTCACAAGAGGGAACAAAACAGTGGTAAATTTTTCTTTTAGAACTTTGTTTTTGGAAATTCCGAGTGTGTATAACGATTTTTGTATTTTAGAGATGGGGGTCATACTCTGCAAACCAGGTTTATCACAGTCTCTCTTCTTATTTTCTATTTTTTTGATTTAAGAAACAATATCATTCAAATAGCTAATCCTCAGGACTTAACCTTCCATATGCCGGGAGAAAAGAGGCATCCCCAAAACTCTATTAGTTGGGCATCATTTAGATGAAAGTATTTGCTAATGGAATCTTGGCCATATTCATGCTCTACCATTATTAGGAAAGAAATATGGAAAAGGCACATGGCTGCCTTTTTCCCAATATATTAAGCATATAATCTGTTCAAGCAACTTATATTTTCACACATTTATTAGCTTCTGTTAATATACATAACCACACTAACTCTTCCAGAACTAAGTTGCATATTTTAATTTAAAATAAAATTATTGTATAAAATCGTAATGATTAATGTTTATAAATTTCTAACAGTAGATCTGAAGGCAAAGCTCTCTTACACATCACCATTTCCCCACAGTCATTGGAGATACACTGGCTACATACAGTCTAATATACAACTCTAGTTCTAGAGTTACAATAAAACGAGCTGTAACACTGACTGTGGAGTTACTTCTCCTTTCTTGGTGATTTAGTGGTATTTAAATCAATTCCTGTCTTCAGGAACAGGTCCTGAAGCAACTCATATAATAAATTCAAATTAGATGATTAGCCCTTAGTGACAATCTTCTAGAATTCAAATTTGTTTGATGGGTGGATTCCTTATATACAATGAAGAGCAAAGAGTTCTGATTGTTTGCATTATTTTTCTTCTAATATTAAAAGGTTTCAATGTAGCTTTATCATTTAGGATATATTTATAGCATAAAACACTATATTTTGAGGTGCAAATCATTTTGTTTAATTATATGTAAGTTTATAATGGGGAAAAATGAAACTGTTCATCCACTAGAGTATACCTCAAAATAGAAAAGTAATTCTAGTTTTAAAAGTCTTTCTCTGTTTAGATTGGTACATTTTGCTACAAATTGTAACTTCATAGATTTTTTTGTCTGATCATTAAAATATACAGTATTAAACACTAGATTTTCATTTTGAAACATCTCTGGATTCATGTTGAGAGAATCCTTTGTAATTTTCCTGAACTAGCTGGCAGCGTCTAAAACAATCATTTCACAAAACACAACCTGACATTTGTGAATATTGTGAACACTGTTCCTCAAAAAAAACTAAAGAAAAGAAAGTGAGAGAAAAGTCTTTCCATTGATGCTGGTGCCCCATGAAAACTGTGCCAATTAATGGGCACGAGCATTAATAATAAGTGTTGGTCTGGTCCCTAATTTCATCTGCAGGACAGAGAGCACCTCTTGCACTGATGACAAGCTGTCTTAGTATAGAGATCATTGAAAGGCAAATTTAATGGCTTGTCAGGAGTATACAGGGGTGGATGAAGTTATCACAAGTAGCAGAAGTCCTCTGGGGATCATGTATCCCAGTGGAACTCAATAATCAAATGACAGTGTCATGCTAGCTAACAAAATTATAACATTTCCTTGAAATGAGGAAATAATAAAGTAGAAACACTAATTGGATACAAAAATTTCTTCAGTCACTGAATGATGTTAATTGACTTTTCTGGAAAGTCTTCATGTTTCCCAAATTGGGATTCTTTAATTAAAAATAGCATATACCTTTATCACAATTCTCTTATTTATCTTTTTTATATTAACCCAGATTTTCTTTAAGAAAAAAGTTACCATCTCATTATTTAAAGACAAATCTCATAAAGTAAGTGAAGATTATTTTCATTCATTAAATAAGCTTCATGATAATGAGCAAAACAGTGAATAGATGGGCTTAAATATTTAATACAAAGTAAATATTTTTAAGAAGTAATTCAAAAATTATTAGAGAAGAAAAGTAATGAAGAATATACTATATGATGATATAGTCTGTACCCAATGCACAATAATCTTCACTTTCTTTATGAGATTTGTCCTCAAAATAATGAGATGGTAACTTTTTTCTTAAAGAAAATCTGGGTTAATATTAAAATATATTTATTTTCTTGTTATTACGCTCTTATATTAATGAAGCTCCTAGAATTTTCCATTGAGTTCAATTAATAAGTAAGTGGGGAAAGCCAAACACTGGGCAGAATCAAAGGAACCTCAGAGAAGACAGGGAGGAAGGATTATAGTAGAAGGCAAGAAGGGTTACGCACATCAGATCGCAGCTCACAGAATCAACCAAGCAGGGCTCATCGGGACTCACAGAGACTGAAATGATAAACACAGACTCTGAATGGGTCCGTGCTAGGTCCTCTACATGTTATGTTCTGTTGTGTAGCTTTGTATTTTTGTGGAACTCCCAACAGTGGGAATAGGGGTAGCTCTAACCCTTTTGCCTGCTCTTGGCATCTTTTACTTTATTTGGGATGCCTTGTTCAGCCTTGTTAGAAGGGTTTTGCTTAGTCTTATTATAACTTGTTATGCCATGCTTAGTTGATATATTGGGAGCCCTTCTCTCTCTCCCTCTCTCCCCCTCCCTCCCTCCCTCTCTCCCTCCCTCTCTTTTTCTTAAGGGAAACAGAGGAAAACTGGTTCTAGGGAGCATTCAGGTCTGCGAGGGACTCAGAGTAGTAGAGGGAGGGGAAATTACAGTTGGGATATAATGTGTGAGAGAATTATGGTGATGATGATAATGATGTTGAAGATAGAACTAAGTGGGGAATTAATGAATCTTCCTTCTATAGTAGCTCCTCCAATAAATATCATATTATCAATGGCCATAAAACCAACCAGTGGCAGAAGAGAGGGAGGCACAGACAAATGAATTAGGCATTCTTGTTCACCTATACACAATAAATGGTAAAAAGTAAAATAAAATAAAATAAAAGTAAATGACGTTTGGAAAATGTCTCAGTAAGTAAAGTGCCTACCATATACGCATAAAGGCCTGGATCTGATCACCCAGAACTCCTCCCATTCACCCCCAAAAGAAAGCTAGGTTATGTGGTAAATATTTGTAACCTCAGTACTGATGAGGTGGAGGCAGCAGGTTTCCTGATGTTCACAGGTCAGAAAGCCTAACTTTAGCACACACATATATGTACAAAGTTCATATGAAAACATACATATACCACACATACAGAAGTACACAAAACCAAATAATGGCTAGAATACTTAAAGGTAATCATAATCCAAATATATACACCAAAATCTGTATCTCTATGGAAAATAGACAAAACAACTGCTTTCTACTATGCCTGAATTGCTTACAAAGCTTTACCATGATGTAAGTTGGAATTTTAAAAATAATAAGAGAAAGGAGAAGGAGAGGAGGAGGAGGAAGAGAAAGAGGAGGAGAAGGAGGAGGAAGAGGAAGAAGAAGAAGAAGAAGAAGAAGAAGAAG
>LOEQ01003611.1:305636-324898 GCA_001685075.1 Bramus lutescens | reverse complement strand
GAAGAGGAGAAGGAGTAGGAGGGAGGGATTACGAAAAATAATGGTGGCAGCATGGATCCTTTCATTACTATGTAAAAACCAGTAATGGAAACATGTTAGATCACCCAAATATTGAATACAAAATTTGTCTTCTGAAGTCACGTAAAAGTCTTTATATCAAGTTGAAAACTCATTCAAGAAGTCAAAATATCTCAAAATACCTTCACTCAAATTACATCCTAAAATTATAGCCTTATGTTTACTTGGTAAGATCTAAGGCAAAAAATTCCATTATTGTAAGATATTTGATTACGCAGTGTAAAGATATGTCATCATGACTGGTTTCACACAAAAAGCTCCATGGCCAATAATTAGGCAGGAATTATAGGTGGCACTTCCAAACAGAGAGATCTCTGGGAAGAAGAAAGGGAGTGTCCTCAGCCAGACTCAGAGAAATCAGGACATGCAGGAGATGTAAAAGTCACAAGCCAAGCAGCAGCACATAGATGGATAGAAATGGGTTAAATTATAAGAGCTGGTTAGAAACAAGCCTAAGCTAAGGCCATGCTTTCATTATTAATAAGAAGTCTCCCTGTCATCATTTGTGACCTGGTGGCCCAAAGAAAAATGTAACTACACTGCATCTCCCTGGAAAGGATGCAGGGAGGAAGCTGCATCTAAAATTCAGGCTGACTGAGGATTTGTCCCTTTCGCATCTATCACTGTCACCTGTCATGGCTTCAAAGGCACCTCCCCTCATGTGTAAAAGGAGATTTTTACACTGGAAAATAACAGATACCTATAAATGCTTATTTTTTGTTAAAATAGGGCCTGCAGTTTGATGGGAACTTTCTGTGCATTAGTGTTTCATCTTTGTGTCAATTTAATGAGATCAATATTTGGACCTATTAAATCACCCTATTATGAAACTTGAAATCCACCAAAATTTTTACCTTTTTGTGTTCTGAATGACATAGTACATGGAGACTTATACTTGTCTTCCTGTGATGATCTCCAGGGTAGAGTAAAAATCATACATAAATGTCCCTTTAACCTATGCATATAGGAAGAATATTAAACATGTGAAATTGGGATTTAGACTTGGGTGCCATCTCTACATGATCTCATTGCGAACAGAAAAGTATCCCAAAATCCGAAAAATTCAAAGACCTAGAACACTGATGGTCAACCTATTCTAAAATGTGTATTCATATTGCATTTTACTAACTTAAAGAAAAATAAATTGTGGAAGAGAACCATCAACTTCTTCAAGGAAAATAACTACTAAACAGTCGAGGAAGAGCAGGAGTCTGTATTTTGTTTGAATCTAGACTTAGAAACACCACTGCTAGTTGCAGAATTCAGTAAGACATATACCTTGGAATCCCTGGCATGATTGCTTTAAATAATTTATCACAGAACTCTATACAGCATACAGTGAATTGCATCTAGAAAAAATAATATCTATTCAGATGAGTTTCCCCTGGGGTAAATAAAGAGTAAAAGGACTGAGTACAATCCCACAGAACAGCATACCCAATTATGAGTAAGACAAAAGAATCGCTTTAGTACTGGAGGCAGCGCATGTCCCAAATAAGCTTTTAAAGCAACACAGATGGTGTAGATTTGATCCAGAGCTGTTACATAAGAACATTGATTTGTAAGTGAAATTGTCAAATCTCAGTGACAAATAGCTGGACATCTGTTTAATGATCATCCCTGTCCCATTTTTAGGAGTGAGCACTGTAATTATTTTCCTTGCATACAAAGAATTTGGAAATGAATCAAACAGATGCTTTTGATGTACAGTGAGACAATTATTTTCCTCCTACCTTCTTACTAGTCAATATTTCCCTATTATGCTGACCCTAAATTTGAACAAGGAACAATAAATATAAGCCAGTATTCTAAAAATAGCAATCACCCAAATTAGAAGTGCTAGAGAACTAATTCTACCACACAAACTCCATAGCATCACTATTAAACCGTGCTCCTATTAAATGGTGTCCATAACCCTGAAAGGAATAGCCACAGCTTTTCTCTTTGGGAGATCTAAGAATCTCATTGTCTCTATCATCACTGAGATATAATTATGGGCCAATAAAATCACATCCCTACCCATTGTATTCACATCTGTTATGCTTTCTTCAAGTCAATTCCTTAACTAATTTTTGGTTATTTATTGGGGAGCTATAAAATCAGGTAAATAGTATAGCAGAAAAAAATAAGACACAGTCTTGGAGCATTAGATAAATTACAGGTGACAAGTTTTCTGATGTAAATAAGGAATGTAAAACAATCTGGGATGGGGAATCAGTATATTTCTTGTGGATAAAAATGAATTAGTTCATTTGGGAGCAGCAGTAGAGGGTAGGATCTCAACTTAGTAAGTTTCCTTCTGGTACTGTTCCTGTAAAGGTGTTATTGAAGGACAGAGTCTTACTAATCTGACAAGCCTACAAGAGGGCAACCATGTTGCTCAGATCTTAAAACCACAAAAGATTTAAACCACATATTGACTACTAGGCATTTCAAATAGAAATTTCAAAGTCTACAAAATACACATAAACATGACATTTGAACACACATGAGGATAGCCTGTAGATATTACTGCATTGCATTTGCTGTGAATAGTTGTGGGTTAGAAAGATGGTTCATAGAATAATTATCCTGTCCTGCAATATGTCCACCTAAGTCTGAACAGTCAGAAACCATGTGAAAGTCAGTTGCATGTGTATATGAGTTCATAGGGGAAAAAGGCAATCCTAGAGAAAATTGGAGAGCCAGTATAGCAGAAACAAGAGCTACAGGTTAACTGAGGGGCACTGTATCAACATATAGAGTGGATAATAGTCAAGAAAGACACATGACATCAACCATAAGACTCTGTATGCATGTGTACACACATATGTTACGTGAATATATGAAGGTGATCATGAATTAATTAATCTCACACTAATACAGGATTAAGTATAATAAGGAGTTATTTATTTAAAGGAGACTCACAGATCACAGTCCTCTGTACTATCAGGAAAGAAGAACAGAATCCAGCATCCATGTGTGAGAGAGGAGAAAAAGAGCAAGCAGGCAGGCATGCATCTTTTTGGTACTCAAGGCCACGCCCAACTTGATCCAGCCTCTCAAAGGCCATTGGCTGAAGGAGGTTCCCCATCCCCTCCCCTTTTTGTCTAAATAAGAGAGTTTGAAACCCATTACAAAACCATATACAATAAAAACAGATATCAAGTATAAGAATTAGAATTACAATCAGCATAAACAATATTAAAAAGAAACATGCTTAATGTTTCAATAATTATTTTATCCTAAGGAGCCTAAGTCTCATATTAGAACTGGCTTGGCTAAGTCATAAGAGGAAAGTACGACAATCTAGTCTTCAACCCCATCAAAGATATGAGAAGGAGATAATATTACTTGAGAAGACAGGAAGTTCAATCAAGCAGCTTCTAAAATATGCAGTAAATGCCAGAGACAACTGGTTACCTGGGCAATCACCCAAACTCATTTGTGATGTTGGAGGAACCAACTTTGGCTAAGACTTAGAGTAACTGACAGACCATTTTTAGAGACAGGAAAAATTTTAAAACTGTCTTATCCTGTCTTGGCAAGGTTTGTCAGCCTTCTACTTATTATTATTATTATTATTATTAGTAGTAGTAGTAGTAGTAGTAGTAGTAGTAGTAGTAGTAGTAGTAGTAGTAGTAGTAGTAGTAGTAGTAGTAGTAGTAGTAGTAGTAGCAGTAGTATTTGGGTTTTTTGTATACTGCTTATTCAGTCCAGACACCATGCATTTTGTCAGTGGTCAAGGCATGGGCAGTTCCTTGTCCAAAGGCCAGTTTTACCAAGAAGAAAACAAGCTTCAAGTGGAGTGTCTTTGGTGCTCAACATTCTCTCGGGAATANTAGTAGTAGTAGTAGTAGTAGTAGTAGTAGTAGTAGTAGTAGTAGCAGTAGTATTTGGGTTTTTTGTATACTGCTTATTCAGTCCAGACACCATGCATTTTGTCAGTGGTCAAGGCATGGGCAGTTCCTTGTCCAAAGGCCAGTTTTACCAAGAAGAAAACAAGCTTCAAGTGGAGTGTCTTTGGTGCTCAACATTCTCTCGGGAATAGATCAGAGCCCTAAGTTATTTAAATGCCATATTCTATAGTACTTTGAAGTGGTTGAAGATCTATCCTATCTATATAGAATACAATCTCTATGTATCTAAATAATCTGATTAGTCTAACTTCAAGTGTAGCAAACATGGATGACTATTGACTTATAATTCTTAATACCTATATAGTTCAAAGACTAAGACTTTATATTAGACTATTAGAAAATCTTTAAACAACTGTTCAGCAAATAAGGACAATAGCTTCAAAATGTGATCAATGTATGAATATCTTGATTAGACATAGAAATGCCTATCTAGTGCCAGAAGAAGGTATTGGATTCCTTAGAACTGGAGCTGGAGATTGGAAACCTCCATGTCGGTGCTAGATATTAACCCAGGTCCACTGTAAGAGCACACATTACTCTCAACTGTAAAGCCATCTCTGAATCTCCTGATCAGTGTTTTTGTTTTCAGACGCACAATTTATCCAGAAGAATTTATTGAAATAAATAAGATTGTCAGTTTGTTAATATATTATCTTAGGACTATTGTTAAAATTGGTTGAGGATGAATGAGACTAGTTCTGGGCTCTTTATTCTCATCACTGATTCATGTATTTACAGCAGTACCTTGATGTTTCAATTTCTGCTACTTTATAGTGCATTTTGGAACCAGCACATAAAATACATCAAAACCATCAAATAAAACCATGGTTTCTTGAAAGCTTGCTATTCTTGTATTCTTGATGACATGTGACATGACCTGGTCATTGGATTTTCTTGTGTTTTTTTTTCCCGGAATCTGGCTTTCTGTGTTTTGAGCTGGTGGCTACTCTATCTCCAATGGAAACCATACATGTCTCAGTTTGTCATGAGGCTGCTGCTGCTGACCTGATATTAACTTAGTATGAGAGGACTGACAAAGCTCAAGTTGGTCTTAAGTCTATTGTTGATATATTAACAATGAGATGAAATAACTTAGAAAATCTGATACATCCATGTAACCTTTACATTGAGCCAGTGTACACCAGATGTTTCAACCACAATCCTAACCTGTGTCTGAATATTAGAATTCTGTTTGGCTCTGTATAGAATACATACTGATGGATCAACTGTAGGCTCCTGCGTTATGCCTCTGCTTCCAATTCCATGAAACTCTGTTACATATTAAGCCAGTAAGCTTTCAAGACCAGAAAAACAGTGTTGAATAACAGAAGACCCCACCACTATTGACTGGCTCTTGCTGAAACGGATCCATTGTACAAGACTCCTGAAGTACCAAGGGTGAAGATTAGACACACATGCTTTCTGAAATTTATCTATTACAGAGGTGAACTGAGCAAAAATACCTACAGGTAGTGCCGTGAGGCTCATGCCAGTTTACACAGCTCAACATTAAGTATTGGAATTGCCATGGCAGTCATGTAATTTCTGTCATGCTCTCCCTCTAGTGACCATGGGTTTAGCTCCATGTTCTACTGGGTGATGTTGGATTAGTATTAATCATCTCTCTGAATGCCAAAGATCCTTTTAAAGTAGGTCTTAAGTCACTCTCACAGGCATAAGAATTTACATCATCTGAGGACCACATTTAGACTCAAATTCAATTCTGTCTGACTAGGGTTGAAGCCTACAAATGATGCTAGGTTGTTTTGTTTTGTTTTCCTGTAACTCCTAATCCATGTTTAGGTTCTCTAGGATAGCCATGGGTAGATTTCAATAGGACTGGCCTGTTATATAACTCCCTAATAAAGCATTGTTCCCTAAAATTTAGAGTTTCTACTGAAAGCTCCGCTTTGCAAGGTTGAAGAAGCGGTGACAGAGTTAACTTTGTGATATGAATAATGTTGTTGCTGTGGCTCAGTGTTCAGACATTGGTATGGAGGTAGGATGATGTAGGAGGGAGGCCACTCGTTAATTCCCAGCCACTTAGCCCCAAAATAATCACACAGATACTATATTAATTAAATCACTGTTTGGACTGTTAGCTCTAGCTTGTTATTGGCTAACTCTTACATATTAATTTAATCCATCCCCATTAATCTCTGTATCACCACATGACTGTGGATTACTTAGTAAAGTTCCCAGTGTCTGTCTCTGGCAGCAGCTCCATGGCTTCTGTTTAACTCTTCCTTCCTCCCCCCAAGCTATAGGCCAAGACAGTTTCTTTATTCATCAACCAATAAAAACAACACATAGAAGGACCTCAAACACCAGGATGACTTCACTGCTATAGGTACTTGTTGTGATTTTGTGCACCATATTGGATTTCAAATATGAAGCAGGGAATCACATCATTTTCCTCTCAACTCAATGTTTGTGCCTGAGAGAGATATGAGAGCAATTCATTTTCTTCATTCCATTTCATTACTTTTTCTACTCTTTCTTAATTTTTTTCCTTTTCTACTATCAGGGGATCTGATGTGAGATTCCCATCTGTATACTGTGCATACCATTGGTTAATAAAAAAGCTGCTTGGGCCTATAACAAAGCAGAATATAGCAAGGTGGAAAATCCAGACAGAGATATACAGAGAGAATAGGCAGAGTCAAGAAGACTCCATGTAACAGCTGAAGGAGATAGAAGCCATGTAGCTAGCTGCCCACGAAGCAAAAGTTAACAAATCATGAGCCTCATGGTAAAATAGAAAATAATAGAAATGGGTTAAGATATAAGAGCTAGAGAGAAACACACCTGAGATGGCCAAGCAGTGTTGTAATTAATACAGTTTCTGTGTGATTTTGGGGGCGTCTGGGCAGCCAGAAAATGAAAGAGGAACTTTCATTGATGGAATTCTGCTCTCTAACATAGATTCACTAAATTTATGAAGAGTTTGGCTCATATGCCACTGTGTGACTCGACATAGTACATCTGTTGTAAGTTAGCCACCTAAGGATTTTACTGACTACTTTATTCTCTTCCCATCTCATTTGGTTGACCTAAGTACCTAGGTTAGAAGTATTTGTAAAATTATTGGTCCTTTGGCTATAAAGCCAAGACTGTTTGCTCTTAAGTTATGGGAGAAAGTCTGAAAACTATGTACATTAAAAACTATCAACTCCACTTGAGTTGATAGTAAAGAGTAATTAGAATAGTACAGTATCAGCTTAAGCTCAATGTGGCACATGTGCCAACACAGAACTTACCTATTATTTTAGAGACCTGTTTCCCTACGTGAGTTATTGAACATAGCTCATTTTGTTCCAGTGTGCATGGTCAGTAACAATTTATTGTAATCATTTTCTCTTTGGTTGCTACTTCCTCCAACTGCATTCATTTCAAAAGCACTTGCTTTAAAAAGAAAATGGTAAGGCTGATTCTCCAGCTAATCTCTGGTTAAGACTGCTTTCTTGACAAAATAAAATGCTGCTGGTAATGACAGCATGGGCCTTGTGTTTTGAAAAGCTAAAGAACCCTGGCCTTTTTCATACTTACTGGCACAGACGTTCAGTTAAAGTCCTACTTTTGATAATATTGTTAGTGATAATAGGAGTACTAATAGTAATAATAACTGTACTTATGCTTGATATTTTCAAATAAGTTTTAAATTATTTGCTTTAATTTTAGATAAGATTGCATGTTTGTAAAACACATGGAGTTTGTATGTGAGAAAAGTTAACTGAAACAGGCAAGGCAAGTTCAAGGGTCGTAGGTTGGTCATCTCTGTCTCCTTCTTTAATACAATACTCCGTGCATCAGTTCCCTGTCTGGCCAAAGGAGATCAGTTCTATGAAAACCACCATCCAAATAGTTTGTGTTCCTTAATTTTCCAACTTCCTCGAATCCAAATGTTGAGAAGAAATGACCCAGGAAACTCAATCTGTCTTTTACACATAAGTGAATGACACCCCCAGAGTAGACATCCAAAGAGATTTTTTTCAGCTATAGACTTATTCACATGTTTTATCCAAATTATGATTTTGAAATACTTTTTTGAATCAAAAAATCGAGAATCATTATTTACTGGGAGAGATTCACGATTTGCATGGGTGTACAGACTCAGCAATGGGGACAACTGCTAACATTAGTGAGGCACAGAGGCAGCATCTGCTCTCTTTTTCTTTCCCTACTCCTCCCCTGTTCTTATTCCCCCAACCATTATTTCCTTCCTTCCTCCTGTTTGCCCATGAGTATGTCATAGAAAATGAAAGCTGATGTCATTTTTCAAATGAACACGTTCTCAAGGAGAGAAAAAATTGTTCTTTCTTGCTGTTCTTGTCTCAAGTTTTAGGAAATCTTTGTCTGTTTATGGAGACTAAATGACTCCCTTTTCTTCCTGTGATGTTTACAAGAATATTCGTGACATTTGTAAAATTCTTATTACACTTTGCATTCAGCATTTGAGTCCTTTCTTTAACAACTATATTCTCTACAAGAATGTAAATGCATGCATTCAAAGAACACAGAGTTGAAGCACAATTAATTAAAAGTCAGGCTCAGAAATTGGGGTTCAACCTGAAGATCTGAGAAGCTAAATAGCCAGCCACTGGCTCTTACCTCGACCTCAGTCTGAAATGGCCATCATGCCTCCTGGAATCTCAGAAGGAGACTGTGTCTGAGAGCTGTCTTCCCCATTTCATATTCCTCTCTATGGATCAGATTAAAGGCGTGGACCACTGGGAGAAGAGGCATGCACCGCCCAATTTCTATGCCAACTAAAATAGTTACTGCTCTGTATTGTGTGTCCTTGTTGTTATTGGGATTAAATGTGTGTGTTACCATAACCTGGTCTGTAAGGCTGACCAGTAGGACTGTTTTGCTCTCAGATCTTCAGGCAGTCTTTATTATTAAAATGCAATTGAAATGCCACTACACAGAGTTTTCTTACCTCAAGCTACAAAATCTAGTATAGCTACTGAATAATATATCAGAAAAAATTATTATAAAACTAGTACTATATGGAAAAACCAGAGAATTATTAGAGGATACAATATTTTTCATGTAAAATAAGATTAATATTTGAAGACAGTTCTTCACTCTTAAACAAGTTTACCTAAAAGCAAAATATTTATTATTATAATTTGTTTGTTATGGCATACAGAGATCTTTGTTGAGCTTCATAATCTATAATTTCTGAAAGCATTGATTATAACCACTCATAATTGTAGTTTAGGTTTTACCAGAATACTGTTAAGACAGATGTTGTGTATTCTTGGGCCAAGTCAGTCTTGAAACAGGACAACATACTAGATCAGGTCTTTCAAGTACACATTAGTTGGAGCAATCACATTGGACAAAAACTTTTATGGCATTATTCTCAGGTAAACAAGGTTGTGAATAAACAGGGATGATCAGAAATAGATTTGATCTAGAGGAATGATGCTGTGGTGTTAGATCATACCTGTTCTCCATACACCTTAAGATTTCATGTCAGTGCCGTAAACCAGAGTTTCTGCTTCTTGAAAGGCATTTTAACAATTATTTTCAGCTGTAAGATGGCTCAATGGATAGTTAATTGCCTTGTAAGCATGTGGACATTAGAGTGTATGGAATCCATATAAAGCCAGACTCAGTGATTTAACATGTCTTTGAACCCTGATCTCCAAGGTGACTGGATGCTGAGAATGAAGAATCACAGGAAGCTCTGGGTGGCCAGCTAGACTGGTACATGCTATGAATAACAGAAGACTTGCCTCAAATAGTGGAATAAATGGAATGGAAGTTATAGGGGTCTGTGGAGCTCCACCGCTGACTGTAGGATACACAGAGATTCACACACACACACAAACACACACACACACACACACACACACGCAAGAGAGAGGGGGGAGGAGGGGGGAGAACAAGCTTTGGTTTATAGTCAAATACAACTTAAGGATAATTTCATTACTATATGTGGTATTTTGAAACAGTTTATTAGTTCTTAACATTTCATGCACTGCTTCTGTTCTCTCTGATTTTGAGGGGTAAGAAGTAACAAGAGTTGCAGAGCCTTTTTTTTTCTAATCTACCAGCTAGGTTAATCTCTTCAATATAAAATTTAAAATAAAGTTAAATCCTCTGATTCTTCTTTTAAAGATCTCTATGCATATATGTTATTCAAGGCAAGGGAAAAGAAGAGTCAGCCAAATTATAGGTGTGAAAAGTGTCTATGCTCACATGTGCTCACACATTCATAGAACTTAGTGGAAATTTCTGGCTTGTATCAGAAAAACATCTGCAAGACTATTTTAAAAATTTCATAGATGTTATTCAAATGTATATGGCATCAAAAGAATTGAAACTAAATGAATGCTCATACACTCTTTGTGTGTGCTTGATTCTCACAGTGGAATTCGTAGTTAAACCTGAGAAGTCTGGAAAAGCAGAGCTGTGTAGGAGTCTTCTTCGTACTGAAGTTTAGACTCTGTGCTGAAAGTAAAATAAACTTAGGAATTGGAAAGATCTAGTTTTTGCCTCTTGGCTCTTTAATACTTAGATTCTTTATCAGTAAAACATTAATACCTTTGCTGACATTTAATAGAATAATATATAAAAGGGCATAGCAGAGCAAGCAGAACATTTATGCATACTAATTCATTCTATCAGACTGTTTAAAGATTTCATTAAGTTCATCTGTAAAGAGAGTTATAAAAATGTTAACTAATTGAAGGTCAGAAATAACAGAAAACTTGCTCACTGGGCTTTGTCATACCTGAAATTTGGGCACTGTATTTTTATATAAAATATACTGATAAAATCATATGGACATTCTTTTGAGGCATCACACACACACACACACACACACACACACACACCAAAAAAAAAAGCATATAGGAGTTTAGTAGCTGGTCCATGTTCAAATGCTAAGTGAAAGGCAGATTTGTATTCTCAGCTTGGAAGCTCTTCTAACCCCTCTGAAATCTAGATCTCACTCTGATAATACAGATTGATGTAGGAGGGTCTTCTATCTATCTGTTGCTTTCATTGATTAATTAGTAAAGAAAACTGCTTGGCCTGATAGGTCCAAATATAGGTAGGCAGGGAAGACAGAAGAATTGTGGGAGGAAGAAAGCAGAGTCAGGCAGATTCCATGAAGCTCCTACCCAAGATGGATGTGGGTTAGAATCTTCCCGGGAAGCCACGACCCCGCGGTGATACACAGATTACTAGATATGGGTTAATTAAGATGTGAGAGTTTGCCGAGAGCCTAGATATGATGGACCAGAATACAATTTGTGTGTTGTTATTTCGGGGTGTAAGCTAGCCTTGCGGGAGCCGGACAAAAAGCAGGCCTGTTCCCCATCACTACAACAGATAAGCTACACTTTTGTTAAAAGTTATTTAATACTGTTCTCTTTAAAAGGGACAGTTACCTGTGACACCTAAAATACCTGATTGAGATTTACAAGAAATCAAGAAGGATTTACGTAACACAAGATGGAATCCCATGGTCAGCCCTCTGGGCACATCTCAGAGACTTCTTGTCTTGTTCCACAGCTATTAAAATAGTTTCAAGACAACAATGCTTGGCTTAATTCAAAATCACAAAAATAAACATATTGATTTTAGTTATTACTATTTTACAGCTAATTCTCCAGAGAAATGCAGAAACGATTAATATTTGGTTATAATAATTTAAGAAAATGAAAGCAATGGTCCATTTATGATCTTACATAATGTACACATAATGTCGCATTAGTGATACAAATCACAATCATTTTGATGAATACATGTATGATTATATTGAAACCATCTATTTTATGAGGTTTTACATATTTTGAAGCTCAGATGGAGTTAAAAGTAGGATTTCCCAACTCACACAGCTAGGAAATAGTAGGGTCTCTCTGTTGCCTAAGTCATTATTTACAATGTATTTGACGCACCTTAAGAGATGGAAAGATTGAAACAGAAATTGGAAGTAGATAACTAAATGGAAAAATATTAAGCATAAATAATTGTTTGTTTAATAAAGTAGTTATAATTTCTTTTTCTAGATGTTTATAACCATGTAAGAGAGGGTGCTTTATAAGAAATAAAAATGACAATGCTGGTATTTTAGGGTTAAATAAACTATTACTACTATATCTATGTCATTCTGAGTATCTTGGTTAGGAGACAGCATTCTTATTCTGCCGATCTGACAGGGGTTTGTGAAAATTGAGGTTTTTAACTTATAAACTCTTCCACTAAAGATTATTTTACTTCTGCATATGGAAATATTTTAAAATGAGATTCTGAAAACAGATATGAATTATCAATTTACTCTTAAAGAATACTGGCTAAACAGGTGATATCGGAGCTTCAGGTATCTGATATGGCTATGTACACATCATTATATACTGGAGAAATCCAATTATCAGAATCTAAATATGAATAATGTTCATAATAGTAGGCAGAACATGGCCTACAAGTGGTTAGCACAAAAGGTAATACAAACTTGCTAATCACTACAAGAACAGTAGTCTCAAAAGTCACATTGATTTTTTTCCAGGGTGACAAGATATTAGTGTACTGGCCTCATACAAATGTGTCACATTAAAAGAAAAAGTCATTTAAAATATATTTCAATGAAATCCAAGAACTATCATAAACCATAACCTCACTGGTCATAAAGTAAGTTTTCGTCTTAAGGAAACATTTTATAATATAAGTGCCCAAGACAATTTGCATCTAATATTTCAGTATCTAACACAGAACACATCCATGATCATCTCAATGTTTTATAAAGATGGATGGCATAGAGACATTTCTTTTTCTAAGGTTTAATGAGTAATCATGTCCCTTAATAATAATAAACTAAGAAACTTATGCTTAGTATAATAGAAAAAAAGAGGATGGAATGTGTGCTATCTACTCCTCAAGATGACAATGGTGCAAAGGTATCAATGACTCTATGGTGTAACCCAAAGTTTCAGCAAATGCTAAAACATTTGCTCATCTTCACTGTTGAAATGACATAACCTAACATAATATAAAGCCATCAATGATATTTAAAAATTAGATATTATCATAATTCATTGCATGAAAAGAATTTGAATAAAATTTTAAGATGTTACCAAAAATGAATAGGATTGTATAGGAAAAGATAGCATACAACAATGTACAATAATAGCAATAATAGCAATCTTCATTTGATATCTACAGTTATTTCATAATTTCATAGTTTTATTTTACCTTCATCTCTTGTCATAAATGTACATGTTGCTATGGAATTGAATATGATTTTAAACTTTGCAGATTGTATTTCTCAGAAGAGTCATTTTTAACATTTGAGTTCTTCAATTTCCCATTGTCTGCCATAAATGAAGTTTTGATGACTATAAAGGGCAGTTATGGAGCTTATGTGAGTACAATCCAGCTCAATGTTCTCGCTACAATGACCTTTTAATGAAAGTAGTATAGGACTCAGGTCAAAGGTATTTTTCAGGAAATCTCATATAATAATCTTAATACTTCTCCTTAATTTATTTCTCAAATCCTAATGCATATTTTTATAAAAAAATACTTACTAACAACTATTGCCATAAGGATGTTAGTGAGTCCAATTTTATAATTTAGATTGTTGAGATATTTCTTAATTTTTATGACATTTTTCTAATACTCATCTTGTTAGTATTGAAAAATAATTTCATAAATGTTAATAAAGACTGTTCATACATCAAAAATAAATAAATTTATTCTTTCTTATTTTTTCATCTTTCCTTTATTTTTAAGTTATGTTTGTGACAATCTAGCAATCATATGACACCTAAGGCTTTGTAGACCTTATTCTACTAAAAATTAACATGAGTTAACTATGTCAACAAATTCCTTTGCATCTGAACACTCATTTATTCAACACGAACTGCCTAAACCAATCCTTCAGAGTCTTTGAAAAATTATTTTATTACTTCAAAGTACACTACCATTTAAGAAAGTCATATCTTTATATTTGGGAATCATCAATGACATGTAATAATTTTGCTTGCTTTAAATAGAGTACAACTATAAAAATAGTATTTTATGTAAATACAGACATTTCATTATAAGTTTAGAAAAATGTAAAAGTTAATTGTAAAGTCTCAATCACATGAATATTTATTACATTATTTAATTATCTGAAAAAGATTATGTTTGCTTTGGAACTAAAAATAACCTAATTTGAATTTCTCAAGGAAAAGCAGACTTTGCAAATCCAAAATATTTCCTACAGCAAAGATTTCCTCAGAAAGAAAAATTATTATCAAGCATGTTACACTTAACCTTCATATTAGTCTTTTTACTGTATTTCAACAGCATGATATCTACAGACATAGGATGTCAAGATAGATAAATATTTCCTGGAGAAAATAATAGATGGATACTCCTGAAACTTAGGGATACTGATATTATTTAGAATCCTGAAATTTCAACCAGATATGATAAGGAAAGAAAACAATGGTCTTGGATATTTGCATTTCAATATGAGAATTAGACAAATTTTAAAATTCCACAAGCTGGAATTTTATGCCTACAATAACATAGTTCACCAAACTTCTGAAAGACCTTACATTAATCACTTAGTAGATCAGGACAGAAAATATTTCAGGATGCCTTTTCTTTTTTTTATTTCCAACCTGTCTTTAGAAGGGAGAACAGCAAGACTCTGAGGGCCTGAAAGTAAGGAAATTAAACCATGTCCTTCGAGCTATGACAAAGAAAGGAAGAATGTGAGATAAAGCAACAATGTACAGCTGTGGCTAGATCTCCTGGGAGGTGCATTATGAATCCTCAACTCCCCCCAAGAGTTTTGAGTGTGGGGTGGGTATTAATTCTCAAGGGATTCCGAATACAGATGCGTTTGTTGTGGGAAATAAGATCACTTACGTTTGCTAGTTCTGTGCAGTATACAGTACTCAGACTGATTAGAGAATCTGATATTTAGTAAGGGCCTTCCTTAGATGACAAATTATTGCTGTATTAATTTACTCAGTTGCAGAGAGAGAGGGGTAGGGAGAAAGATGTGGAAAGGGGTTAGAGAAAGACAGGGAAGGAAGCAAGAGAGAGAAAGAGAGACTTCTTGCGCTTCTGGAGCTATGCAACTCACAATCTAGTTGAAATTCTGGGGGGAATAGATACATCTCCTTGTGTCTAGGAGAGGAAAGGGGAAAGATAATAACAATGTGGAGACAAACGAAGTCTTTTCAGGACAGATGTCTTTTGAGCCATAGTGAGAAAGGATGACTCAAATGATTTATACATTGAAAAGTGCTGGATGCTTCCAAATGAGGCTTTTCCTGTTCTGCGTATAATTATTCTAGTCCATATAATATAGCTATAATGAACAGAAATAGATGAAAATTCTAAGACAGGGTCGAATATGGGTAAGAATCTTCATGAGTAGATGACGTGCATTCACAAATTTCCAAGGGCTTCTGTGACAAAGTAATAGAAATTCATTCTACCTAGTTTCAGAGTCTAGAAATCCAACATCAGGGTATTGACAAAACATGGCTATGATGAGAGTCTGTGCGGAATTCAATCCTTTTATCATAGGGTTGTCTCACATTGTGTTCTTCTCACTTTAATGGCCATCTGCCCTCTGCCTTTTCTCTTTATAATGATATCATTTGTATGAGTCTATTCTGTTATTGATGTTATCATGCATTTCTATAATTAAATACCTGGAGGTGGGTACTTATTAGGAAAGTTAACAAGACTAAAATTTCAAGAGTACTATCTATTTGAACTCTAGAGAGGGCTTCCTAACTTACAAAAACCGACTCTCCTATCCAAGTGTTAATCATGTCTGACCTTGCCTATCTTTCAAGATCAAAAGGGATCAAGCACATTCAACATTATTCAATGAAGTGGTCCTTGTTAGGATAGGCATAATGTTGTGAAGTCCTAATAGCATGAACATAAATGACACACTGATTGAATTCATTGAACTATGAAAAAGGATAGAAAATTGGGAGGGGACTGTGGTGAGGAGGTCTGGGAAGATTTGCAAGAGAGATGGAACTCTATAACCAAAAAACATTGTATATGATTCTAAAATTCTAAAACAATTAACACAAAGATGCTTTCAGTAGATATTCTCAATTTATAAAAGCAGCAGTAATCTACCTTGGGAAGATCATGCTGATCTTAAAATGTGCACCGATTCCAGTCTAATCACACTGAAGAGCAGTTCAAAATATGAACCTTTGAAAACACATTCAAACCGAGATGACAGGTTGACTGAATGAGGGACTACCTAATGGAAGTGTGATATTTCTCAACCACAGATACTTTCAAGACCCTATGTCCAAATACGGTTATACTAATGCTTGAGTCTATTTGGTAATTTAAAACTAGTAATTAGATGATGAGGTAAAAAGTAATATTTAAGGATAAACTTGATCTATTTACTGATATCAGAATATAAAATTTATGGTCCTGAATGGGTTCCCTTCATTTTAAGAGTAACAAAACATGAAACCTGGGAGTGAATGGATTCTGACTCCAGCTCTGAATAGCTGGTGAGCATGGTCTAGCTGTGGAAATTGTGTAAATGGTTGTGTGTGCCCCAAGAGAGAGCGAGAAGCACTCTATCTCATGAGGGTTAAATAAATTTGTATAACGTTCTCAGTAACGTTTTCAGACAATGAGAAGCTTTCTGCCTAACCTCATTGTCCATTCTTCAAGTCACCTCCCTCTCTCTCTCTCTCTCTCTCCCTCCCTCTTTCCATTCTTCCTTCCTTCCTTTTCTTTTTTTTCTTTCTTTCTTTATTGCACCGTATAAACAAATGATGGAGGAAAACAGAACTTCAGATAATTGAAAATCAGTTAAACATGGGAAGCCAGGGTGCAGGGATAACTGGAAAGATAAGCAGAGAATATAGAAAGTCAGAGGCAAAGCTGCCACATTCTTAGAAAATGATCACAAGTTAAATTAATGAGAAGCCAAGGTAGGAGTCATTCCTCAGAGAGAGATCCTTGGGATGAGACCTCCCTGTTGCAAGGGAGTAAGCCACTTGTTCTTCCCAGCTGCCCGGCTAGCTTATGCCTGAAATAATCACACAGAAATTGTATTCGTTAAATCACTGCTTGGCCCATTACTCTAACTTCGTATTGGATAACTATTACATCTTAGTTTAACCCATTTCTATTAATCTGTGTATCGTCATGTGGCAGTGGCTTACTGGGAAAGTTTTGGGAGCATGTCTTATTCTGGCAGCTGAGTCATGGCGTCTCCTTCTTCCTTCCAGAATTCAGTTCTATCTTTCCAGCCTACCTAAGTTCTGCCCTATCAACAGGCCAGGGCAGTTTCTTTATTCATTAACCAATGAAAGCTGCACATAGACAGAAGGACCTCCCACACCACTTCCCCATGTTCCTCACAAGTTACATACAGTATCATTGCTAGTACCTATAACACTGTCTGTCCACCTCCTTCTAAATCCTCAAGCCAGTACAGACACAATGAGAATATTTTTGTCTTTCATTTATTCCATTACTGCTGCCAATTTTGTTTTCATTTATTAGTTATGACTTATCCTGTATCTTGTAAGAAACCTTCTTATACAGATTTAGAGGAGGCATTTCCATCCAGGAATCATGAACTCTGCAGGAAGCAGTTTTCTGAGAGGTGTTTATTGAGTTGAGGTTCTATTGTGCAGATGCATTTGTTTGTGAGTAGAATGAGAACCCTGTGGCCCTAATTCAAAACTATAGGATGCTTAAAAAGAGTGTTAGCATTCCTAATGATTTTAGAGTACATTTATGCCAGGCTTTTTATCTGTCAGGGAACATACTTTGAAAATACCTTAAAATTTTCACAGACATGTAGTCTCAATTATCACTCCATTATTTAGTACAAGTGAAAGAAAGTACTAAATTATTTATTTGCAAGTAACGATACAGATTTTGTAGTCTTATGTTAAAACTGTAGCTGTACTTACTTAAACGCACACTTCTGATTATAAATGATAACTTTTATCAGGATAAATTTCCCTGGAAAGTTAAGAACTTCAATCCAGTTATGGCTTTTACATTTACATATTACTTTCACAAAAGTTAATGAGGGTGGAGAGATGGTTTGCAGGTGATGTGGGATTCCCCTCTATATGCTGTGAATATGTTTTATAACCATTGGTTAATAAAGAATCTGCTTCAGTCTATGGCAGGACAGAATATAGCCAGGCTGGAATAGATATAGAGAGAAAGTAGGTGGAGTAAAGGAGATGCCATGTAGCTGCCCAAGAAGTTACATGTATCAAAAACCATGAGCCTTGTGGGAAAATATAAAACAATAGAAATGGGTTAAGAACTAGCTAGAAATACGCCTGAGACTTTGGCCAAAGAGTGCTGTAATGAAAATAGTCTCTGGGTGATTATTCAGGTATGGGCAGCTGGGAAATGAGCAAGCAATCTCTGTTTACAGACATGTTACAAGCACTCGTGGGATTACCAGCATGCATGTGCCTCAGATAGCTCATGAACTCCTGAAGATCCAACTCCAGGGGATCTGACTCCTCTGACTGCTGCCATACCTACTTAAAAACACCCGCACCCACATACACTTAAAATATGTTTTAAATTTAAAATAATATTAAAATTGATGTTATGTGTGAAAACTATAATTATTTCTATTTAAAAGATAAATTATCATTGCTGGATTAGCCATGAAGAATTGCTGGGTATTTGTCTTATTTGAGGCATTGCCACCTGATTTTTATGACGAAAGTGGCAACGGTTTATATAATAAAGTCTGAATAAACAAAACTTTGACCACAATGTTCTGTAAGTAATTACAAAGTCAAAATAAGCACTCAAAACAATAACAATGACAGCAGTATAAGAATCATAGTGATTGTATCCCATTAGTGATATTTGACATCCAAACTTTCTGTGGCTTGAAATTACACATTGTGATAAACAAGATGAAAAAATTGTTTTTCATTAATTATTTGTGGATTTTGCTTGTTAAAATTCAGTTACTTAGTGAATATCACACAGATATAAAAGAAGCCAGCAGATGGCAGTAGACAGTTAAAAAGTAACCAGGGGGAAATAAATTAAACTGCCACCTGTAGTTAGAGGCTCCAATGAATAAAGTATTCTCCTGTGTAATGTAATGAAGATGCTACAAACTTCATGTGGCTTCTTGTATTCTGTTTTTTAGGGAAAATTCATCCAATTTTGAACATAGCAAACATTCAAATATATCACTTTTCAAATGCAGAATGGCAGTTATTCCTAATCTCAATAAAGATTCTCTCTCTCTCTCTCTCTCTCTCTCTCTCT
>LOEQ01003611.1:286224-305624 GCA_001685075.1 Bramus lutescens | reverse complement strand
CTCTCTCTCTCTCTCTCTCTCTCTCTCTCTCTCTCTCTCTCTCTCTGTGTTTAGTATGTGCCCATGCATGCCTGCAGAAGTAAAGAAGGGTGCTAGATATCATGTCGATTTTCTCCTTATGCCCTTGAGATGGGATCTCTCATGAAAGCTGAAACTAAGCTGACAGCCTACAAGTTCCAGTGGTCCCCCTGCTCCAGCATCCTTAGTCTCTAGCTTCCTTAGACAACTCTGGGGTACCCAGCTACACCAGGATTTTTATATAAGTGCTAGAAATTTGAACTCAGGTCATCATGATTGGACAACTAGTATTATTAACAGCTGAAGGAGCTCCCCAACCTCAAAGACATTTCTCACAGAATATGCATGATCAGGTGGAGGAGAGTCTTAGATGTGGTTTCTGCAGTTCAACCATGCAACTGCAAAACAATCAACGGGCCTTTAATTTTGTTACTTCCATTCAATACTGGTCTTCCCAAAAGCTTATCAAAAATAGCCCAAATCTTGTCTGTGTGAAATAAGACAGCTGTGCAAAAGTAGCATTAAAATTCTGAGTAAATATAGTATGATACTTTTCACAACATGGAAGCCCTCGACAGGAAGTTTTAAAATGAACTGTTCTGGAGGAATGGAATACTTTAGTGGAATGAAAATAGAGGCGAAGGGAAGATTCACTGCAGCTGATGCTTTTCAAGTTGTTTTTCACTATGTCTGAACGACCTGGTAGATGTGTTCAGCTCTAGATGAAGTTTTTACCCTCTTTACTGCTTCCTTGATGTCGTGTTGCTGTCATTATACACACAGCCTGCAAAGTCAGACCACCCGAGTTCATCACTGATTTACAGCTCTGCAACCTCTGGTCAATCACATTCCCTCAAGTGTAGGCGGCTGTGTGTATGTGTGTGTGTGTGTGTCTGTGTGTGTGTCTGTGTGTATGTGTGTGTGTCTCTGTGTGTGTGTCTGTGTGTCTGTGTATCTGTGTGTGTCTGTGTGTCTGTGTGTGTGTCTGTGTGTCCATGTGTGTGTGTCTGTGTGTGTGTGTCTGTGTGTCTGTGTCTGTGTGTTTGTGTTTATCTACAAAAGTAGTAACTTTTACTTCTGCAAATCGAAAGAACAATTGCCACTTTCTTTAGCCAAAATGAAAATGGCACCTACTTGTGTTGAGCCCCTCACCCAAAAGAATATGTTTAAAACCCAATCAGGCATGAGCCAGTAGTCTTTCCAACATAGGTCATTCAGTTTGTTCTTCCTTGAGTGATGGAATCTGCTCTGTTTTATAATGGAGAACACATTCAGTAGCATTTATACACACAAGAAGGTGAGATGTGTCACATCTGACATGGCTTTCAGTTTGCATCAACACCTCCCCCGACCCTGCCTGTGGGAGCCAACGGAAAAAAAAATATGGAGGACATTGACTAAGTGGTCAGGTTTCCTCAGTTCCTATTACTTTTGTTCCACCTGCAATTGAAAACCATAATAAAAAAACCACTATTGTTTTCCCTATATTCCTTCTTAAAATTAGGGGTGCTATTATGCTTTCATTAAGTGCTCACGGATTGGTATGACTCATCTTGCGTTTTCTAATTCAAATTATGATTTCAGGATGTATTTCCCATTTAGAAATTTTATAACGCTATAAAGACAGGAAATTCGTGTGGCTTATATGAAGGTCAATAATCCGTGTCTCAGAATCTTTCAGC
Source organism: Bramus lutescens (assembly GCA_001685075.1). NCBI lineage: Eukaryota > Metazoa > Chordata > Mammalia > Rodentia > Cricetidae > Bramus > Bramus lutescens. The sequence goes on along the minus strand of LOEQ01003611.1, from coordinate 303,924 downwards.
AGGCCAATTAAGGTAGAAAAGAGACAGAAATAGTGGAAAAGAGAAAACTTTTTATCAACTCCCAGCAAATATTCAAAAGATATGGGTGCAATGTCAAATGAGAAAGATATGTATATATGTACATATAATTTATGATATTTATATTATGTAAATTGTGTACTATATACATATATTATATATGTATTGTATATTATATGCAATTTCAACTTGATGTAATACATAGTCTCATTGAAATGTGTTTGGTCTATATGCACATGTGTAGTATTTTATTTTGAATTAATGTCAAAATCATAATTCCCAATAGTGTTAATTTTTACTTTTTATATTTAAGCAATTGGTTTTGTTCCAAGGAATAAACTTTACACAGTCATCTGACTTTAACAGGCAGTACCGCTGGGCAACTATAGGCCATGTGGTTTTCCTAAGCAATACTCCAGGTTTACCATCCACAATTAATTAATTTACAAGAACCTTTTCTTTCCCAAAGAGCCCACTCCATTCACTAACCAATTATAAACTGATGTCTCCAAATGTGCTAAATTGGGGGGGGGGCGTTCAGAGTTCAAGGGATCACAAAATAAAGACTGAACATCTATCAAGAGAGGTATCAGTAGTGAATATTTTCAGAACATTAATAAGCATACAGTTATTTTGATAGACAAGCTATATAAATCATGATTATGATTCCCATTTTTTTTTCTGGAAGAAGGAGATCCCTATTTTGTAGTTATGTAGAAAGGAGCTCTGGGTAATACCAGCATTCTTATCTTTGCTTTAGAGATGCTTTGTTCTATTTCCTCCTTCCCTTCCTTAGGTGTTGGCTGCACTGACATTGGTGCATTCTTCTCTGTTCCTGTGGGCAATACCGTTGCCCTCCACATGGGATGGTCTGCAGTTCTTGTATATGCTGAGTGTGAAAGTTGCTCTAATTCAGTTCTGAACTCAGGAATTCATGGCTGCTTCAAACCAACACCTCATGCCAACAGTCAAAATTGTCCTGCCATCATGGTTTCTTAATCTGTCTCTCAATTGGTTCTGAAATCAGAGAGATGGGTGGATGCTTCATAAACCAAGACAACATTAAAACACTTTCTCAACAATACACGTAGGACATAGCTAGAAATAGTCCTGAGGATAACATGTGCGAGGTCCAGACAAAGAATAAACCTGCATTGTGCTCATGATGTTCCAGTTCCTGTGGTGAATATTAAGGATGCAATAATTTATTAAATTATTCTGGGAATTATATCTCCAGTTTTCTGTACTGATTATGAACAACAACCAATTTATTATTTCCTCACTGTTGGCAGAGTTCTGTCAATCTCTTGAGAAAGGGAAAATTTGAATTCAACAAGTATTTGGTAAATAGTAGAACCATTTCTTCTCTGAAGTTTTAGTTTGAAATAATGGCTTTTGATATTTGGTATCATGAATTTTAAGTCATTAAGTTTTGTGAGTGCAATGATTTTAACTAAGCAGCAATTTGATATGAGAGTTTATGACCTACCAAAAGATTACTTCTCTAGCTTTTTCTTTGAACCCAGAAAATATATCAGGATTTCAGGGAGAATAAGGGTCAGCCTTATCTCATTTGGTTTTGAAATGTGTTCTGGGTAATGCATCAGCATTGACTTGGTCCTTGAAAAAGATTAATCTCTTGAAATCACTCCCATAGCACAGATTCAAACTTCAGCCAAATGTAATAAGGTAATTATGAGTGCAATTCCACTGTCACTCTTTATTAAATCAAGGCTCTAAAATCCTTCCTAAGTTTCCTAATCAGTAGACATGAACAATTAACATCTAATCATCCATCCATCATACTTGCTAGAAATATTTTACAAGGAAAATTGAGGGGATTGCTCTCATAAATAGTTTCCTGAAGATGTGCTATATGGTCATTCTCCACTTAGACTTCCATCATTTGCTATTGTTGTAACCTGATTGCCAAGTAGACTATGTTTAACAAAAGATCTATTGGTTAGAAATCATCAGGAATTTCACTGTTTTATGTGTAAGATATTTATATTATTTTTCTTTATTTTTAAAGCAATCTTTTCTCACTTTTACATACCAATCCAAGTTACCTCTCCATCCACTCCTCCTGCTCCCCCACCTTCTGCTTACCCTACCCTTTCATTCACTCTTCAGAGAGGGTAAGATTTCTCATGGGGCATCAACAAAGTCTGGCACATCACTTTGAGGCAGGATAAAGGCCCTCACCTCATCTAGGATAAGCAATGTATCATTCCAAAGAGAATGGGATCCAAAAAGCCAGTTCAAAGCCTAGGGATAAATCTTGGTCCCGCTGCCACTAGCCCCACAGACTTCCCCAGTCACACAAGTGTCACCTTCCTTCAGAGAGCCTAGTTTGGACCTATGCAGGTTCCCAGCTGTCAGTCAAGAGTCAGTGAGCTCCCACTAGCTCAGCTCAACTGTTTCTGTGGGTGTCCCCATCATGGTCTTGACCCTTTTACTCATATTATCACTTTTCCCTCTCTTCGACTGGACTCTGAGAGCTCGGCCCAGTGCTTAGCTGTGGATCTCTGCATCTGCTTCCATCAGTTGCTGGATGAAGTTTCTATGACAAATAAGGTAGACTTCAGTCTGATCACAGGGGTAGGCCAATTCAGACACCCTCTCCATTATTGCTTAGGGTCTTAACTAGGGTCATCCCTGTGAATTCCCAGAAAATGTTTAATCAATCTACCTCAAGACTCCAAAATACCATTCTTGGGCATATACTCAATAGATGCACACCTATACCCCAAGAATATTTGCTTAACTCGGTTCGTGGCAGCATTGTTTGTCATTGCCAGAACCTAGAAACTACCTAAATGCCGCTCAACTGAAGAATGGATAAAGAAAATGTGGTACATTTACTCAGCAGTTAAAAACAATGACATCTTGAAATTTGCAGGCAAATGGATGGCACTAGAAGATATTTATATTATTTTATGTGTGAATATCTTGCCTTAATGTGTGCATGTGCATCACTTGTGTGCCTGGTGCCCACAGAGTCAAGAAGAGAGTGTCAGATCCAATGGAAAATCAGTGGTAAATGACCATGTGGAGATTAGGAATTGATCCCAGGTCATCTGCATGGGCAACAAGCAGTCCTTACTACTGAGCCATCTCACCACTCCCCATTTTATGGTTTTAATGACTTTATTGATAATTAGCTTAACCAGTTGATATTTATAGAAGAAATGAAGCCCAAAAGACAGCCTTTAGCAGTTCCAAACATGCCTACTGGATGGGTAAATACACAGAGTCAGGATTTAAAGTGATCTCCCAATTAAGCAACATCATGAGTCCTTTAGAGCTTTGTTTTTGACTGGACACGTGACCTCATCACATGGCACTAGTGGGCCTGAAACTTGCTCTATGGACCAGGCTGACCTCAAACTTGTAATGATTGTACCTCTCTCTGCCTTCAAAGTGCTGGAAATAAAGCATACCTTTTATGCCCAGATATTGCTTTTTAGCATTCAAAGAAATGTTTATGCCTTCAACCTGATCAGGAAGCTTTGTTAACCAATTATCTTCAAGAACTGGGACCAAGTTAGAGTGTGGCTTTCTGGGACCCTGAGAAAAGCAGGCACACGGCCCAGGTGCTCTCTCTCTGTGGTTCCCACACAGCACAGCTGAGCTTGGACTTCTCGTTTCTGTTTCATGAGTTTTTCCCTTATAATAAATAAAAATATAATTGTTTTATCTTTTAGCTAGCTTGGTTATTTCCTGAATCGAGTTAACTACTACATCAACCTACTCCATGAGTTCCTATTTTTAATATAACCATAACCTATATAGAGAACTCTAAGCAACTAAGGACTTGTGAAAGGAGAAATAGCCTTCCTAGAAAAGAGGACACCAATTTGTTATCCTATACCAAAGGGTTAACCCTGAAAACATACATACAATGAACAGTATACAGACTGAATGTAAAGGGGCCATGATTAATCTAAAAATGAACTTTATAGGCTCATATATTTGAATATTTATTTTCCAGGGGATGGACTGTTTAGGAAGGATTAGGAGCTGTGGTCCTGTTGAAAGTAGTGTGTCAGTTGAGTGACAGTGAGTGTTGTAGTTTCAAAAGCTTTTGAGGGGCCCAATACACTACATAGTTTTATGTCAACTTAATGTAAGCTAAAATCATCTGAGAGGAAAAATCCTCAAGAAAATGTCTCCATAAGATTTGGCTACAGGCAAGCCTTCCAAGCATTTTTTTTTAAATTAGTGATTGATGGGGGGAGGGTTCAGCCCACTGTTTTGGTAGTGTCATCCCGGCATGATGGTCCTGTGTTCTGTACAAAAGCATATTGAGAAAGACACAGGGGTGAGTAAGTAGGGCTCCTTCTTTGCCTCTGCACCAGTTCGTGCCTCCAGGTTCTTTTCCTGTTTGAGTTCCTGTCTTGATTCCCTTCAATTATGAACAGTGTTGTTGAAGTGTAAGCCAAAAAGGCCCTTTCCTCCAGTACTTGCTTTGTTCATGTTGTTTTGCTGCAGCAATAGAATCCCTAAGACACCAAGTCTCTCTTCCTTCCTCCATCTTGCTGGTTAGATGTGTGCTCTTAGAAACTGCTCCAGCACCACGCCTGCCATCACACTCCTCACCATGATGATCATGAACTAGCCCTCAGAAACATGGATAAGTATGGTTACTTCCTTTTAACTGTGCTAAGCTTCCCAGATTCCAGAAATTCTGTCCATGCACAGTGTCTATGCTCTACAATTTGTGCACTGTTTGAAAATAAAATCCACAGATAAACAGGATGCTTACCATTCCTCTCTTTTCTGCCATTCTGTGCTATAAAGTTTAGAAACTGCATTCTCTTTAGAAAGAACTCCACATTTAGGAACTGTCTGTTTGCTCAAGAGTCTAGTCTTCCTTGAGTAGACAGTCAGTTAAAACATGAGTGCTCTGGTTGGTGGTGTCTCTACACTGCACTGCCCATTACCCTACCTCTATTTTCACCCATATCTACAAACCTCCCTTTTTCCTCTTAGATTTCTTTTTTTATTAATTTTTAAAAGTATTTTCTGCTTTCTTCATACTACAAAGCAAATCTTTTACCTCATTACCTCCTTACAGAAAAATTTCCAAAGTTAAACTAGCATTCCAGTATTGAAATCTCATGTTCTGTTCATTCATCAACATCCAGAAATTTGATTGGTACTCTTCCCACACTTCTACAAAATAAATGTCATTGCATGAAACAATCCCTATCCATAAAATATAATGTTTATTTTTCAATTAATCACACATCCAATATTCATGTTTCAGTGTGTCTTTCTTGACTTTCATGTACACATTAACAAAAAACAACTTCCCTCAAGACACAGTCCTGCAAGTGAGTCTGGTATTTCTCTCTATGTTGAGCAGTCTCTTATTAGGTTCAGTGTAGATAATGACCATCTAATAAGCCATTAAATTTAATCTTTGGTTCTTAATTTTTTGGTTTTTGCTTTATTTCGTTTTGATTTTTGTGTTTCAAGACAGGGTTTCACTGTGAAGCCCTGACTGTGCAAGGCCTCTATGTAGAGCAGAATGACCTCTGATGTGGGATTCCCCTCTGTATGCTGTGAATATCATTGCTTAATAATGGAACTGCTTTGAGCCTAGAGCAGAACTATAGGAGAACAGAACTAGGTGGGGATATCTAAACTGAATGCTGGGAGAAAGAAGAGCAGAGTCAAAGTGAAGCCATGGAGCTCAGCCAGGGACAGATGCCAGAACATTAGTTGGTAAGCCACAGCCATGTGGAGATACACAGATTAATAGAAATTGGTTAAAATAGTATGTAAGAGTTAGCCAGTAAGAAGCTAGAGGTAATGGGCCAAACAGTGATTTAATTAATATAGTTTCTGTGTGATTATTTCGGGCTGAGCAGCCGGGAACCAAAAGCAGCCCTTCTTACTACAGACTTCCAACTCCCAGAGATTCACCTGCTTCTGCCTCCTGAGTGCTTGGAAAGGTACAAGCAATTACTACCCAGACAGAGTTTAAGCTCTTAAAGTTCAAAAATAGTTATTTTTATGACTGTATCAATAACAGAAGTAATAAGAAACACATGACACACATACAACTTTCAAACTTATTGAACTAGTATCCTGCTGTTATAAACATACATTGACAGATATTAATAGACATTGGGTAGATAGAGATAAACACTTGAAATATTTATTAACTGTATTTTGCACAAATATGGAGATAGCTCAATGGTGTTTCCTTTGTCAATATCATTGAGAAAACACTGTGATGTTTTGCATTTTAAACAAAAATAATACTCGAAATAGTAGGCAATAGAATTGTTTGTTACTAAACCTCACAAAGTAGTTTTCACAATAGCATATCATTGATTTAGTACTTCCACCTCTGGTACCTTCCCTTTCTTATGACGCCCATAGCAGTCTACTGCAATGCATGGCACAGGGTCATTCTTACTAAGGTAGAAGCCCCCAGCAGTATACTGCAATGCAAGGCAGAGGGTCATTCCTCTTGAGGTAGAGGTCTGAAAAGGCTGATCTGAAAGCAATAAAGACCACCCTTGTTAAGCAAATGAGCACATACCTTGTCTAGAGAGACACATTTCTACACCTGCTATCAACTGTCCTAAGAACCCTTCTTCCTCCCTCTCTACATCCTTCTCCACTTCTCCTTCCTTTTCCTTTTTCACCTTCCATTTTTAGCAAACCACATTGCAAACTCTTTAGATATATTCAAAATGCATTCATATAAAGACATCCAGAAGAATTGTGTAATTTGAAAACTACAATGTACCCTTTTGTCTGCATATAAAATTCACAGGATCTGATAATGTGCTTTATATAAGTTACAGTTCATGTTTTAATAGAAGTCATTTTCTATAGCAGTATAACATTTCCATTCCAACATCAAATATCTACAGCTTTTCAGTCAAAACCAGCTAACTGAGATTTGAAACATTTTCAATAAGCTATTTCATTCCCCTTGTAGAAAATCTCATGGGAAAAAACACCTTATGAAAAATAGACCTGCGGTTATTTGACAGTTGCCATTTTTCCAACACAAAATGCAGATCTATGCTCTCTACTTAAAATATAATGGGTGTTTAGAAGTCAAGGAGTCCACAGAGACACTACAGGGACTAAATATATTATCCTTAACAACTAATTTTGTCACTTATGATTCATAACCAACTCTTTACAGAAAGTTACAGATTTTCTAATAACCCCATCGAGAGAGATGAAAGGGGAGGAGCAGTAAGGCTAAACTCACAGCAGTCTCAGCTGCTAACAGATCAGAGCAATAGGTAACTTCCATGTTTCCTAAAAGCATTGCTTCTGAAGAAAATCCACAGAACATTTTACCATACTGGCTGCAGGAAAAAATTAGATGCCCACTGTCACCTAGCTGTATTGATTATGAGTGAAAGTATGATCATTTTGCATTGACTTGCCCTGAAGAATTGTGTGTCATCAAAGCTGCAGAAGGAAATTAATGCTTTCATATCATGCCTGAGAAAAATATGAGATGCTGTTCACTTTGCCCTCTAGACAAGGAGGCATATGCAATAGCTAAAAGGTAATGGCTTTCAGAACATGAACTGGGACTTTTATTAAAATCATTATTTAATGCACAAAAAGTAATGAACTGAAAGCTGTAGCATTTGAAGCATCCATTTGTGTTCATTACTTCTTAGGTCCCAAGGTTTACACTGCAAAAATCACATAGTTCTTCAATTAAAACTATGTCTTTCATGGAGAATATATATACCTTGTATGATAATTCATTACAGATAACTCTAGTTTTTATAGGATAAAAGCTATCATTTAATCATGATGAAAATGTGTTCTGTTTTGTTTAATTTATTTTCCCAAAGAGGCTAATTACCTCAGATTCTACAGAGCATCCATGTTGGTCTGTGAACATATTTTTAAACATATATGAATATTCAAATGTTGGCTTACATTATGATTTTTAAATATTATTAGTAGTTTATCTACCATATATGTATATTTAAATATAAGGAAATAGTTGGCAATTCCTTGTAGCACATGTCACATTAACAATATGAAATCTAAAGCATAATATGGAGTTATTTTTCAGCATTGTGAATTTTCTTTTGGAAATTTTAGGTGGTTTTCTAGTTTTATCTTCAAGATAAAATGTGGTGATTGAAATTTAACCTCATCTTGAAAAAGAATAGATGCATACTGGAGACTGTGTTTTTTAATCCTGAACCTGTGTCACAAACCAAGCATCAGAATATTAATCATAGCTACAAAGTAAGTTCACTAAAAGATATGCATGTGCATGAAGATATGAAACATACTCATGGTTCAAAAACACCTCTATGTTTCCCAGGAGAAATAATGAATGGGTAAGTCGGAGTATCTATATTCTAAACCCAGTTAAACCTCTCTTTAGCCTAACTACTTTGAAAAAATTCAACGCATTTTTAAATTTGGGCTCATTAATATCATATAGACTATGGAGAAAAAAATGGGAAACCAAACAGTGTCTTTTGATTTTCTTTCACTCTAGATGCAATTGTCTAACTTGCAGTAAATTTAATCATATAAATTATATAATGATATAGAAATCTGCAGTTTTTGATTTCTGAAGGACAAGAAGTAGTTCATCAATGTTACATTTGGTTGTAGCAAAAAAGGAGTCATATGAATTGTCATCCATCACTACTTTTTCCCATTGCTTATTTTCTACCATACTGTGTGACACACAAATGTTTGTGCATGTGTGTGTGAGCTTGTTTCATGTTCACATTCATTGAGCCATCCTCATAACAATGCTGAGATAATTGTCATTTGAGTGAATGCATATTACTTCCTTTTCTGTAAAGGAAAGTGACAGCAATACCTCTTCAGCCAGGTTGTAAATATTCAAAGATACATTACCAATAAAATATTTTACAGATGGTCTGGCATATTATCAATACTTAATCATGCCATTGTTTAATTATTATTATTGACCTTAACAGGTGTCAATTAAAACAGACAACCTCATCAATATATTACTGATCCAAGGCAGTTAAGTTCCATAGTTGAATCAAGTTGAACATTTTCTTATTAATCACCGTAGCACAGGGGGGCAAAAGTGTTCCTTCTATAATAAAAATGGATATATTGTTGGGAACCATTTTTAAATTTTATCTTAGTTTCTTCTATATCTAAAGGGTTTTCTTTTGGATAACTTTGCCTAAATTATTATATGGGGTGCTATATTTACTTTATAATCTTAATTTGAGACATCCAGGCTGAAGACATAAGTTAGAAAAAATAACTAAGTATGAAAAATATGTTGTAGAATAAACATGAAATCTGACTCCAATATCACATTTTAGCTTACTATGTAAGTAAAGATTTTTATTTAAAAATTGAGTCTCTACAGTTCACCCCTCCTCACAGTTTTTGCTCAGTTGTATATGCTTTTCCACAAGAGATTTTTCAGAAAGAAAGACAGAGAAAGTGAGGGAGGGAGAAAGGGAGGAAGGAAGGCTAGGGAAGGGAAGGGAAGGGAAAGGAAGGAGGGAGGGAGGGAAGGAGGGGAGGAAGAACTGTCTTTTTAAAAATACTAGATGGGATGGAGAGGTGGCTTAATGATACGAACATTTTTTTTGTTTTATATTTTAGATTAGATTGGATTTGATTCTTAGGAACCACATTATGGACTTTCAGAAGTCTATAACTCCAGTTCTGTGAAGTCCAGCACCTTCTTCTGACTAGAACAGGCATGGTGTGGACATACATGTAGGCACAAAACCCATATATGGAAAATTAAAAATCATTTGGACAATATACTCTACATTTTAGGGGAAGCTTATATTTCATCTCATATATTTGATGTTTAGTTAACCTTTCATAATGTTAGTGTTTTTTGTGTGTAAATAATCTCTTAGGTGTGACACTTAACATGCAAGCTATTCTTTATATCAAATGTTAATCTGCAGGTAAGCATGCACTTATTTAGAGTTGTGAAACTGCTTGTAGTGCCTTTTCTTTTGGAATTGCATCTCATTTTTATTCAGCAATGACAATTTGTTTACTGTTTAATACAAAAATTATTCTCTAGGGCTTTAATTACTTCATTATTTTTTTCTTTTCTTATGCTTAAAGAAGAATGGCTCTCTGTCCCTCATGAGCAATCAATTGCTTGCTAATATTTTCTTAGTAAAGGGTGTGCGCTCACTTCTTACTTCACACCTATGTTAGGATTTGCACTTTTTTCCTTGTGGAGGGACTTTGGGGAACTGCAGGAAGATAGAAGTAATAAAAGAGGATATTTTATCATATAGCTGTATGAAATTCTCAAAGAGGATATTTTCATTTTTTTCTCATTTCATAATGAGCCATTGTGTTACGAATCAGTTTATTTTACACATTAAATTATTTTTATACCATTTACTGTTGTTTAACTTCTTGTGCTCTGACTTCACCTCAAATAACAAAGTAAGCCTCCTTAGTAGAAGACATGATAGGCACATCTGTTAAGTGGCAAGCTCTGTACTATAATTTTCCTAGTTAGTCTATGTTATTAAGTTCTCCTATGTGGCTTTTAAACTTCCATCTCTCATGTTGGTAAACACAGTTCAGGCTTAGAAGAGAGTTTTCTAAGAATATCAGTCACAGCACACGTCCTGATATTTTAACTTTGTTTTTGATGTAGACATTTATTCAAAAATAGACCGCTTTTCATGTCAATTTTCAAATTTATCTATTATCTTCACAAATGGAAATATACTTAAGTTTTTTGATAGCCAAAGATCTATAAGGCATTTTTTCAGAAAATATAATTTCAGCATTTTAAAATGTTAAACTTATTGATTGAGGATTAAATTCTATATTTTCTTGTACTTATTCATTGTGCAGTGGTGACTTCAGCAACAGGGTTTTAAAATACTCAATGTTTCCCTGAACTCCCCTGATATTAGGAAAGTGAAAGGGGACCCTTTTCTGGACATTCACAGGCTCGCTTCATGGTGAAAACCCAAGTTGGAGAAACATAAAGAATGTGTGTCTCTGAGTAATTCAAAGAAGACTTCATCCCCCTCTTGCTAAATGGAGGCTTATGGCGTCTTCTCCATCCCAGTCCTCTCAAATGCTGGGATATAGGCCTGTGCCACCACGTTCAGCCTTTTATATAATGCACTCATACCCAACTCTTTGCCATTCCTGACTTTACAAGTCTGAATAAGAACCAAACTTTCTGTAAGTATCAATCTCCATTTTCTTTGCCACAAATATGGGGTGGGGAGAAAAACAGCTTAAATAATGGATATTTTCTTCTCTCTTAGTTTCAGAGGTTTAGTCTAGAGCCAAAAAACAGCTTTTCTATTTCTAGAATTGTGGAGAGGATAGCATTCCAGTCATAGGTGCATGTAGGTGAGGTGACTAGTTTTATCACATGAAGCATAGAATAGCTTGAGGAAGGAAGGGGCAGAACACAAGCTATATACTTTTTCAACTTTGCTGCATTTTCTAATTTTCCAACACAACCAGCTTATTCCATCATATTATGAACCTATCAATGGATTAACACATTCATGATGTTGCAGCCCTCATGTTCCAAACTTATGCCAAAATCCTCCATCTAACCACAAAGTTAACTAAACATGTGCCAGTGGAATTATTTCATATTCACATCATAATGGTGGTTTGCTTTCTCTGAGATTCTTGTGAAAAATGTACTGAGGAAGCCTGCTTGCCCAAGGAAGTCCCTTTCTTATGTTGGAGTCCCCTGTGTGTGCTGTGATTACCATTAATGAATAAAGAAACTGCTATGGACCGATTGCAAGGCAGAACTTAGGTAACAGCGGAAGCTGAATGCTGGGAGAAAGAAGGACGGAGTGAAAGAGATGCCATGGAGTCATCGCCAGAGATAGATGTACTGAAACTTTGCTGGAAAGCCATGACCTTGTGGTGATATACAGATTTATGGAGATGGGTTAAATTAATATGTAAGAGTTATCCAATAAGAAGCCAGAGCTAATGGGCCAAGCACTGATTTAAATAATACAGTTTCTGTGTGATTATTTCGGGTCTAAGATAATGGGGAGGGAGGCTGGGAACCAACAAGCAGCCTCCTTGCAACACCTTTCTACCCCTGAAAGGTGATACGGTTTGAACCATCCACTTAGTAAGTCCATGAGGAGTAAGTACATGAAGTAAACATCCTTGACAACTCCTCCTTTGGAGCTTTTGAGGCTGCTGTTTCTTTAGATGTGTGTGTATGTGTGAGTGTTTGTGTGTGTATGTGTGTATTTGTGTGTGTATGCACACGCACACAGACATGTGTCTCTGACTGTGTTAGTGAACACTATACATTTTTCATTTTATTTCTGTCACTCTTCTAAATGTTTTCACTTGCTTACAGTTACCATAAATTCTTCCCAGGCTCTGACATATAATGGACTAATTTACTCTTTGCACAAACATGAAGGGTGAATTCACAAACTTTATATGTGTTATATTTTAAACAACTGTCTCTATTGTTCACTGTTCTTATTACCGCCACATAACAAATTCCTCTGTGAATTTAATCGAATTGTCTAGTGATGAAGGGCTTCACCTTAAAAGATTGAGAAACCGATGGGACAGGAGGGATGTCTCTGTGGATAGGTGTGCTGGGAGCTCTTCTAAAAAATGTGACTTCAGTTACAGTTGTTGGGATCCACTTTGCGTGATTCACAACCACCAGTTCTAGGGCATCTGATGCCTTCTCTTGATCATTTGGGAACCTGAACTACCCCCTCTCTTTCTCTCCCTTCCTCCCTCCCTCCTCTCTCTCTCTCTCTCTCTCTCTCTCTCCCTTCCGCCCTCTCCCTCTCCCTCTCCCCCTCTCCTTACCTACTTCCCTCTCCTCCTCTCCTCTCTTTCCTCACCTCTGCATGTGTATATATGTAGAGACAGAATATGATAGAAAAAAATAACATAAAATGCCATGTTTTAAATTATCCCCTTTATTTTTACTATATGTTCTATTTGGCAACTTATCTAATAGAAATATTGTGAACGTGATAATATATATTTATGGCTTTTCCCATGCTGTGAAGTCCAAATAGACATTATAGGACAAAAACTTTGGATAGAAAGCTTCTAACTTGAATTTTTGAAATGAATAATGTCGAAAAGTTTTTAATCTCTAAAAATTATTTTAGTTTTGCCAGCATTGTTCATCAAATAGGTTTTTTTTCCAGAGTTCATATTGTACACTTGTCAAATCTTCTATGTGCACAGCTGTGTGACCTTATTTCTGGTTTCTCCATTGTCCTTTATAGGTCAATGTGTCTGTTTCTGTGTCATCACCATGTAGTATTTTTCCCTATGCCTTTGTAATACAGCTTGAGGCCAGAAACAGTGATACACCAGACAGTGTATTATTTTTCTTAAGATATCTCAGACTATCTGTGGACACAATAGTAAGAAAATTGAACCAATACAGATAATTACAACAAATAATGAAAATACAGTACATAATCACAAAGGAATTTAAATTAGCCATAAAGAAAGCTGAAATTGTGAAATTTGCACAAAATAGTTGGAACTGCTAAATGAAGTGAGACAATCCAGGTTCAGAAAGGCAAACAATATATTTTCTCTCAGATACGCAGATCCTATTTTCTAGCATTGCATGTGTGTATTTATGTGTGAGTACAGACAGAGGCTGAGGACTGATAAAGTGCCAATAAGGGGGAGGAAAACATGACTTTTAAAAGATTAGTGAAGATTGTGGTAAAAAGACATGTGATACGAAAGTAGTGGCGAGCAAATGAGGCAGAAATGCTTAACAGGGAGTAGAAACTGGCAGATAGAAGCCATTAATGTAGGCAAGTATGGGCATAGATACATAGAAGGAAACTTGGTACCATTGATATTTTAAAAAACTAACTTAAATCATCTCATACAGTTTATATTAATCAATATAATTTTATGACATGAATAAGTCACATTATATTCTAGATCATGTGCATATAGCACACACATAAATACACAGTAGCATATAAACTGAGTCTAATATAAACAAATTTGATTTTCTTCCCAGTCTAGGTGAGTATATTTACCATATGGATATTGGACAGAAAGAAAATCATTTTGAATAGTACTCTGAGGGTCTTCTGAGCTTGGGTGCAGGTGTAGGCTTATATAGCAAACATGTGAAAGTCTGAAACAGTGTTCAGGAGACCATTGTCTCTTTTCTCCATGGGTCCTAGGCTTTCAACTCAGGCCTTCAGATTGTATAACAATCGCTTTCACCAGTGGAACTGCCAGCTGCTGATCAAATGGAGGAAAGCCACAAAATAATACTATGGAGAATGAATATGATAAATGATAAAAATCTTCATGTAAGAAATATGATTTACATTAGAATCCCATTTTACAGCCCATCTGTTGTAGACAAGTGAGATTGATCAGGACACAAACAAAGGAGATGATACAAATGAAAAAAAAGTAAATATGCAGAAATAAATGGATAGTGCTGAAATCACATTATTTCAAAGCACAGTTACAGGTTACACAGGAATTCTTTGAGTTGGATGGCCTACCACTACATATGTCATGGGTAGAATACTTGTCTAATTAATACCATAGCCACTTTAAATATAATGTTTGTGTAAATATGTCCTATACTGTTTATGCAACGAAAATCAGGCAAAGATTCATTTCTCAGAGTATAATTTTGTGGTTAAGTGACATATCATATTGGACTTCAGCATTAAATTTTGTGACTGGTAGAATCTCATTTACATGAAAGCAATTAAAACACAATGATGATTACATGAGAAAATAAAAGATTAAAATAGTCAAATCAACTTCCTTTGTTCCACCCAAAATTTACATCTTCAAAGCATCCCAAAACAGAGCCAATCAACTATGTTTACTCAACAAAAAAAGAGAAATGAGTTCTACATTTGAGATGTGGCACAAAATACCTTCCTAAGCAGCACATTAAATAAAAAGTGACTTAAGGGACATTCATTTATGAATGTGTGAGTTGAAGTCTTCAATGATTTGTACAAAAAGAATGCTTTCGGTTGCTCATTTGTCAAGGATGACTAAGCCACTGAAATTGCTTGCATTTCTTTATTAATTCTGAAAATATGCAAATAATCAGCTCCTTAGGATATATCTATCCAGATTAAATATCACCCAATAATCAGTTTTAAGTGGTTCAATTTTTAGGCTGACCTTTTCTAAAGTAGGTACACAAAGATACTGAATTGTCTAAATTCAAGGAAATAATTCTAAGTCATATAACTTAAAATTTTTAAATCCAGTCATTGTACCCATTGTTGTGGAATAATCTTTTCCTAGACTGTGAAGATGTGTCACTCTGATTGGTTTAATAAGAAACTAAATGGCCAATAATTAGTCAGGATTTCGGGGCTGAGAAGAAGAAGAAGGCAAAGTTGCCACCCATGCAGAGAAAGCATCATGGGCGTATAGAGCAAAGGTAACAGAGCCACATAGAAGAACATAGATTAAAGGATATGGGTTAATGTAAGCTATAAGAGCTAGTTAGAAATAACCCTAAGCTATCAGCTGAGCTTTCATCATTAATAATAAGTCTCCATATCATTATTGCAAAGCCAACAATCCTGATGAAAAAGTCTGACTACAACCCATTCATTTACATAGGTGCCCAGAGGAAAACAGAATATTCTGAACACAAGATAAATATATCAAGAGGACAAATTACAGAGTCCTTCATAGTTTAATTTCAGAATTATGTCACTAGCCTCTAACATTGATCCAAAATAGTAAATACTTAATGTTGAAATAGATGGTCAGTTATAATAAGTAAAAGGAATATGATGTAATAATCGAGCTTTTTAAAATATGAGCACTTTTAAGATAAGTTTAACTGTGAAATGAAATATCATGTTGAAAAACAAGTTGTCCAGAAATTTCAAAATATGTTTAAATATGTATGCTTTATTATTAAACTGTACTTATAGACCAGTTTTAGGTTCATATCAAATTTGAGTTTGCAATTTGGAGATCAAATAAAGCCTCTGTTCCTACAAACTCATCCTTTTCTTTACTCTGAACATTTTGTATTACAATGATACATTTATCATTATATAATTTACATTGACATGTCTTTATTCTTTTGTTCTAATTGCCTTTTTATTTAAAACATTCAGATTCCATAGTCTATATTTGAGTTCATTTTCATTCTCATAGATTCCAGATTTAGAGAAATACAGAAGTATATAAATTTCTGAGCGAAGAATAATATTCAAAAATAATGACTACAGAGTAATTTCACTTCCCTTAAAAGTCTCTCTGGTTTATCAAATCACTACTCCACACTCAGAAATTCCCATCAAGCAATGTCTGTTTGTTTGTTTTATTGTTCTATTTTAGCTGTCTTTTAGGAATATTTTTCCTATTTATAGTGGCATATAGAAGAAATCATATAATATGTAACTTCTTCAAATTGGCTTATTATTATTAAGAATTTAGAATTCTTCCTTGCATTTTAATGGATGGATAGTCCATTTTCTTTCAATGCTGAATAAGAGCTGGCTTTCTTTATATTGAGTATTTCTGCCCTCATCTACTGAAGGACATTATTTTTTATGAACTATTTGAACACATCTTTATTTTATTTTTCTTTGTTGTTTTATATTGTAGTTGTTGTTTTGTAGTATTTTGTTTTCTGAGATAGGGTCTCACTTTGTAGTGTAAACTAGTATAAAACTCACTATATAGTCCAATTGGCCTAGAATCTACTGCCATCCTCATGAAGAGAACAATGCCTAGCTTTTTGTCCATTTTTTTTAAATCACCTATTTTATTGTCTTATACAAACAAATAATTCGTAATGAATTATTTATGGTATTTTATAAAATAAATCTTTAGCAAATATTCTCACCAGTCTGTGGCTTGTCTTCCCTATTCTTATAATAATACCTTTTATGATTTCATAATATAGACTTCCTGGGATTAATTTTAACGAATGCTAGCTGATTTATTGTTATTTTGTAGATCTCTTCTTTGGTGTTGCTTGTGGAAAGTCATGACCGTATTCAAAGGCTTTAAAATACTATGGATGAATCTGGGAATTAACTATAAATTATTCTTATAATCTCTTTCATAAATGCTGGGTAAGTTTCACCAGTGATCACAGGTGACCTCTGCAATTTCTACATTGATTGGTAGGCTATTAATTCCTGACTCAATTACTTTAAAAGGTGAGGGCCAGTTGAGGCATATATTAATATTCTTGGACTTTTCTGGATCTCTGATTTGGCACTAGGCAGTAATTTGGAGAAAAACATGTAGGCATTATTGCTTCAATGATAGCTCTATTCCTTTATTTCTCCTCCTCCTTATATTCCCATTGTACAGCTGGTATAACAGTTTGAATTGTCTTCTGCTTATGTGTATGCTACTCCAATCTCTTGGAGTTTGAGGGCTCCCTACTTTCTCCCTCCTTTTATTACCCCATCAACTATGTGATTACCTTTCCTTCTCTTCTTCTATATTTGCCTACCTGTGAGACTTGCTTGAGAATAGCATGTTATTCTGTTTACAGGTAAATGCTGTATCATCTGGCTTGTTTTAATAGGCCTTTTCTCCTTTACTTTTCAATTTTGGAAGCAAATTCACTGGTGATGTAGGAGGATCATCTGTCTATTGATGTAGGAGGGTCATCTGTGTATGTGTTACTTTCATTGGTTAATAAAG